>JAQLOM010000032.1:19414623-19425197 GCA_030068315.1 Chrysichthys thysi
GGGAGGAAACCGGAGTACCCGGAGGAAACCCACACGAACATGGGGAGAACATGCAAACTCCACACAGAAAGGCACCCAGGTCGACCCCAAGGATTGAACCCAGCACCTTCTTGTTGTGAGGTGACTGTGCTAACCACCACACCACCGTGCCGCCCCATTACACATCAGTCTTATTCAAAGAGTGTGGTGATTAAATTGTATTGGTGCAGAACGTGACCTACAGAGCAGTGAGCTGAAAGTTGACATGAGTAAAGTACAATTTATTTATAAAGCACAGTTATGTACAGTAAATACTGCCAAAGTGCTGTACACCATACAAAAATAAATACACATACAAGGAAAAATGCAGGAACAAAAAACAATATAAAAAAAAAAAAAAGCTGTAAAACCAAAAAATTAAAGAGCCTAAGAAAGCCAAGGAGTTTAGGCTGGTTTTCATGCTACACTTAAAAACATCAACTGAAGGAGCATTTTTAATGTCTATAGGAAGCTGGTTCCACAATCCAGCGGCAGCAGCTGAAAAAGTCCCATCACTGTTTTGTTTAAGGCGTGATCGAGGAATGTGTAACAGGGCTTTGAGGCAAGATCGAAGAGACCTGGGAGCTTTTCTTTTGGTTTTTTGTGGTCATTGCCAATGAAAAATGTAAGGTTTTTTTTTTATGAGCTTGGGTTGGCATTTCTGTGTAATTGCTTACGTAGTGAGTTAGCATACAAATTCTGCTGTTCATGCAAAATTTAAGGATATGTAGATTGGCTTTGGAAAGTTGCTACTACTAAGCTGTGTAAATGAACTGCAGCTGTAAGAGCACATCTGTTCAGTGTCAGAGAGCACAAGGGGGTAAGATATCAGTGTTGTGTTCATTTATCCTGAACACTGGCTGCAAAAACAGCAACGTGTGGCCCAGAGGCTTTCAGACTTGTTGAATCACGGACAGATCCATGAAGTTGCATCTTTCAACATAACGTGAGCTTTGTGTTTTGTTTTTTGTTTTGTTTTGTCTTGCTCTTACCCCCCCATCCCCCCCACCACTCCCCTTGCTCTTGTACCATAACCCACCCCTCCTTTTCCCAGGACATGAGCTCCAGCTCCGACAGTCTTGAGTTAGAGGCTGGTACCGTAAGTCAAACACTGTCTAATAGCATCCTTCTCTGTGCATTGTGGGATGATGGCTGTTTCTGTTTGCAGTTGGGGTTGGACTCCCAGATTCCTTCAGATGTGTGCCTTTTTAAAAATTTGCAAGCATGTCATCCTGAGATCGGTGTATTTTTAATACAATTTATTTTGTTGTATTTCTGTGACACTTGTCCAGTGAGACTTGTGATTTTGTGTATGAGCTGACATGCTTGTAAATGTAACCTTTGTCCTTTTTTAATTTTTTTCCCTCCCCTGTTATGCTACCTACACTTTGTTTAAATTATTGGGAAAATTAAAGAAGGTTTTCTCTTTTCTGGTGAAAGTTTGTCCTCTATAAATGCCCACGTTTGCTGATTATTGAACAAAGACCATTTACGGAGTATTAAGGCCTTTTCACACCGAACATGGGGCAAATGCATTTTATGTAAGTGGAAAAATGATTTACTTTTAATTTAATTCTCTCTCTGTCTGTCAGCTGATGTGGAGTTTATCTTTATCGGATAAAGAAACGATGGAAATATTGGGTTCATCTTGTTGTTAAAGTCTGCTCACACCTGGAGCTCGGACTGTACGATCACCATTTTGCTGTCAGATGACTGCAGGTTCAAAGACCTACCACACGTTTTAGCACAAAATGCCTAAAGGGCCAGGAGATGCCGAATGCTGACCAAATTTTGGCTGTATACTTGTTAATAAATCTAGATATTCTTATGAAGTGTTGAATTAATAGGATCTTAAATTATATTAAACCATAAAACCTCCCACCCTGTTCATGTGCATCTCTTTGAGTGCCGCCTGAAGTTATCTTGTAACATCCATGTTGTCTGGTTAACATCATGACCACTCTGTTACTTGAATACAAAGTCTTATCTTGTTGGTTTGCACCAGAGTGATGTCAGCACAGACAAAAACTTGCATCATTCACATAGCATTGTCAGTCCAGATGTGCAGGCATTTACAGAAATTTGTTTCATATCACGTTATGACCTTGTTTTTGGTGTGTGTGTTTGGTGTGCACAGGCCTTTAGTCTAGACAAAGTACATAATTGAGTGTATGCTCCCCTAACCATAAAGTCAGTTTGTTTTCCTCAGGCACTTTATCTGGATACAATCCCAAATAATCATAATGGAGTCAAACCCATAAATGTGGGAATGATCTCTTCCTAAAGTGCTATGTCTGAAACTGTGTCTTTCTTTGTCTTGAAGCCAACTGTACAAATTATTTTGTGGTCCTCTGTATCTGGTAACTTGATGATTGATTTTCTTGAACCAGAAATATTTCCAGTCTAACCCCAGAGTCATAAATTTAGTTAAATTATGGATATTGCATAGAATGCTTCTTTGAATAGATCTGCCTCCATTTATTTTAATTAGTCGTTGTTGTGGGGATCTCTAAGTAAATAATAAACTCTGCTTCCTTTGTTATTGTTATTCAAACGGTACAGTTCTTCTGTATCTCTGTTACCTTGTGGTGTTGTCTGTAATTACTGTAAGTGAATCACCATGCAATCATCAGCACTCTGTAGTTCATTATAACTCGGTTATATGGGCTATAACTGTGTTTGTTTGCTTAAGCATTTGTTAAAATGTGATTTCACCCTCTAGGCAAATGATTTGTGGTTAAGCTTTCTCTACAGCCTCTTATACATAGTACTCAAATTTATGTCTATTTATTACCTTTATTGGGAGTGGTAAATAACTGTAGATAACACATATGGAGGAGTTTGACGAGTCTTTCTCCACACGTGCCATTGTGGAATGGGCTCATTTTTCATCTCAGTAATCCTCTCATTCAGGATGTTCATTCATGTCACACTTGTGCCACCCTATGGTCAGCTGTTCCTAAAAATCACTCTTTTGTGTGTGTGTGTTGTGTTTTTGTTGTTTTTTTTTCTTTCTTTTTCTTTTTTTTTCTTTTCCTCCTCATTTGTTTAAACCCTCATACCTTGCTTTGATTTCATAATGACTGTATCATGCATGTTTAGTTTGGCCGTCTACACATTTTTATGTTTGGTAACTGTGGTCTCTGTCACTATTACCAGTAACTCTTGCTTCTTGTAGACTTGCCTCTACCACGTTTGGGGAAATATGTATACTCAAATTTTCTGTTTCCTCTCTCTTCTTTCCTCACATGTCTTTGGCATTCTGAACCCCTGTCAGCCTGTACGTCTGACTCCTCAGCGTGAGTTCATTAAGTCTCTGATGGGCATTGGGAAAAGACTGGCCACTCTGCCTACCAAAGAGCTGAAGACACAGAGGCTCATCTCTGAGCTCTCACTCCTTAACCACAAGCTGCCAGCACGTGTGTGGCTGCCCACTGCGGCATTTGACCACCATGTGGTGCGAGTCCCTCACACACAGGCCGTCGTGCTCAACTCGAAAGACAAGGTGAGCACTATTTAAAATGAATTCAGATATTCCATACAAGACCAAATATTGAGACGTTTGATAAATTTCTTTAATTTTATATTGTTTATATCGTTTTCAGGCGCCATACCTAATCTATGTGGAAGTTCTGGAGTGTGAGAACTTTGAGACGTCGAGTGTCCCTGTGAGGATTCCAGAAACACGAATCCGCAGCACGCGATCCGTGGAGAATCTTCCAGACTGCGGGATCACAGCTGAGCAGCGTGCCAGCAGCTTCTCTACCGTTCCCAACTACGACAACGATGATGAGGCCTGGTCTGTGGATGATATTGGAGAGCTCCAGGTTGAGGTACCATGACACAGCTGCTCTGTTTTTTTTTTTTTGTTTGTTTTTGTTTTTTAATGAATAAATAGTCCTTCTGTAAAAAAAAATCTATATCTTGTTCCTCTCTAGCTGCCTGAGATTCACACTAACAGCTGTGACAACATCTCCCAGTTCTCAGTTGATAGCATCACCAGCCAGGAAAGCAAAGAGCCCATTTTTATTGCTGCTGGAGATATCAGGTACACTTTGATATATTTAGC
Organism: Chrysichthys thysi; assembly: GCA_030068315.1. Taxonomy (NCBI): domain Eukaryota; kingdom Metazoa; phylum Chordata; class Actinopteri; order Siluriformes; family Claroteidae; genus Chrysichthys; species Chrysichthys thysi. The sequence continues at coordinate 19,418,711 of JAQLOM010000032.1, forward strand.
TAGACTCACGATAACCTCTGTTGAGCTTTTAACATGAGCATTTTATTCAACACCCTTCAATCAACACCTGGGGCCTCATTTATCAAAAATGTGTATACATACTCATTTTTCTTATACAATACATTTTGTGCGTAGAGCGTGCATCTGGACGTCTCTTTGCATCAAAAGGGATTTATCAAGTTTTATTAATCCATGAAGATGGGCATGTATTTACGCACCCTCTGGAACATGCATATGGAACAAACTCTAGTGGTAGAAAAATGTAATGACAGGTAAAATGACTCTGCAAAGCTTCTATATCACATACTGTCCATTATATCAATATAATTGAAAGCAAGTGCAAATGGGATATAAATTTAAAATCATATAAAAGGAGCATTTAAGAATCTATTGGGATTCTGTTTTGTTCTGAGAATTGGCTCATGGAGCTCTGCAGAGGGAATGTGTGTTTAGCCTCAACGGAAACTCCATGCTGAGACTGAGGAGTGGATCATCAGACGATTTTGTTTTCCCAGTGTAGTTTTAGTTTAATTCTAGGGCTTTTACTTGGTCTACATTTCAATGAGAAATTTAAGCTGGTATTAGCATTTCGCAAACAACTCCAGGTTGAATAATGACACATCTTGCCTTCGTTCATGTCTCTTGCATTTCCAAAATCCAATAGCAGAAAAGACCTCTAAAATGACACATTTCCATGTCATCACTGAGTTTCTAAATGTAACTGGGGAAATAGAATGTACACATACTTATTTATATTTATTTATTTATTTGTCAAACTACTCATAACAAGGTTAACCATTTTTGCTCTACTTCATGCAACAGTATCTTTATGTCACTGTCAAGTTCATCTTCTTAGACCTTTTGGCATGTCCCATGAACTCTGACACAAGCAGCACAATGAGCAGGTTACTGTGCTTTTTTTACAGGGACATTCTTTACCGTATGTGGTGATTTTTGAAGATGTTTCTTTATGCAGTGCATGAACACATCAATTTAGAATGTGAGACTATCAATGGCCATTGCTTTAAACTCACAAATCATGGTATGTTCACCCTTTTGGTGTAGTTCATTTGGGCAGGTGAGAACACAGCACTCGGGTGTGGACCAAACTGGTCCAAGACAGCCTATGCGAAGCAGTTTTGATCCAAGTTGATTCCAAGTAAACTACTACTAGCAACTGTTTGATCACATTGAGAAAGCAATTCTGCCCACTGCAAACAGACCCTTAATTATGGGTCATTGGTGGCAGTTTTTTATAGATTCAAGCTGATAAGAGAGCTGCTCGGTGCAAATAGACTCACAGGACTGAGCTGTAGTGCTTAATAAATTTGTATATTGGACAACCAGTGAACAAAAAGAACCAAACAATTTTTGCATAACAAGGGGTTTCTGTCTTTTTCCTCTATATGTTGACCTTGGGACATTGTCTATCTCCTAATTTGGGTTCATGTGCACTTATTTAGGCGGCGCCTCTCTGAGCAGCTTGCTCACACACCAACCACGTTTAAGAAGGACCCAGAGGATCCCTCAGCAGTAGCCTTAAAGGAGCCCTGGCAGGAGAAGGTTAGGTAAGTAGTCAAAAACCTTTCGCACTGTAGGCATAGTTGCTCTTCCATATTTGTTTATTCATTTATTTGAAATAGCTTGTGTTAAACTTTTTATCATCTACTGTTAAACAGGCGAATCCGGGAGGGCTCTCCATACGGGCATATGCCTACCTGGCGCCTCCTCTCAGTCATAGTGAAATGTGGTGATGATCTAAGACAGGAGCTCCTTGCCTTCCAAGTTTTGAAGCAGCTACAGGTTATTATCCTGCCTTAATTTTTTAGTACATTCATATCTGAATATTCTGTTTTTCAGAATATGATTTTTGGCCTCTCAATGCCTGAGTGTGAGATTGTAGAACTACATGGATTTCTTCCATCCTATTAATTTATTTACTGACTTGCTTACTTACACACACACACGCACACATACACACACATATATGCATACACACGCAGTTTTTGGAAAGATTTTACCGTACACTGGCCATTTATGGTAAATCTACTGTCCTTGATTTTCCGCATTTCCACAAATGAAAAAGAAATTTTGTAATATAGTCTTTTAATATCCTCCATTAACACACTAGGTTTGAAATTTTGAATTTCCAAGTATTTCAATTAGTACCCTAAAGGATTAAATAGATTTTTATTAGTCACCCAAACCTCAAAGCTGATGAGGTTTTTTTTTTTTTGTTTGTGTTTTTGTTTCTTTTTTTTTTGTTTGTTTTGTTTTGTTTTTTTTCATCCACCATCTCCATTCCCCGTGGTTATAGGCGATCTGGGAGCAGGAGCGTGTTCCTCTGTGGATTAAACCCTATAAGATCCTGGTCATCTCCTCTGATAGTGGCATGATTGAACCAGTGGTCAATGCTGTGTCCATTCATCAAGTGAAGAAGCAGAGTCAGCTCTCGCTGCTTGACTACTTCCTGCAGGAGCATGGCAACTACACTACAGAGGCCTTCCTCACTGCACAGCGCAACTTTGTTCAGAGTTGTGCAGGCTACTGTCTCATCTGCTACCTGCTGCAGGTTAAGGACAGGTGAGCCTGAAAGCTCTGTCTCATCACATGTGTTTTAATTTGCACTCATTCTGTAAACCTGTAAATCATCAGTGGTACATTTATGACCGCAGAATATTTATTACATGTGGTAGACATAAAACACGAATGGAATTTCATCCTTAAATGTTGATCCTGCTTGTGTCTGATGTAATGCAAGTCTCAGGTTGTACACTAAGCTATGAGTACATTTAGGCATAAGAACGTTTCCACATAATTCTTATGAGTAATTCTGAGAGGCTTCATGAATATAAACTCATATGCATATACACAGTGGCTGAATTAGGATTAAAAAAAGTGAAAAACTCAATTAGTACCTATTACGTTTGTTGGCATGGGAGTGGGATGAGTCATCAAATCATTCACTGATTGAGAAAGGCTTGGCTTTGTCACAACATATAACAAAACGGTGCATATTTCAGCCTTCTATAACCACTATTGCAATTATTAACAAACTACATACTGTGCTTTCTGTATACAGATGGTTCATTATGATTAACCCTTGAGTGTTTCTGTATAATGTGCAGTAATTGTTGGATCTTGCTTCTTATAATGTTCTGCTTTCCAGGCACAACGGGAACATTCTACTCGACTCTGAGGGTCATATCATTCACATTGACTTTGGCTTCATTTTGTCAAGCTCCCCAAGAAACCTCGGGTTCGAGACTTCTGCCTTCAAGCTGACCAATGAGTTTGTAGATGTAAGGACACTTCTATATGTATTGGCAGGGAAGGAAATAATTTGAAAATGATTATAAGAATGACACACAAGCGTTTGGTATAGATATCAACATTGTGATTTTTCTTTTAGGTCATGGGTGGTCAGGATGGAGACATGTTCAACTATTACAAGATGCTCATGCTTCAGGGTCTCATTGCTGCCCGCAAACATATGGAGAAAGTCATCCAGATAGTGGAGATCATGCAGCAAGGTAGTGTCTACCATTAAAGCACTTCTCTTAGAGCTTTTGGAGTTTGCTTAACAAAGGAACATTCAGTAGCATGACAATTCTTATCTAGTAGTAGCTTTTTCCTAATGGATAGAGTTTGTGATTGCTCTCCAGGCTCCCAGTTGCCCTGCTTTCATGGCTCCAGCACCATCCGTAACCTGAAGGAGCGATTTCACATGAGCCTGACAGAGGAGCAGCTGCAACTTTTGGTGGAGCAGATGGTGGACGGTTCCATGCGCTCAATCACCACCAAGCTGTACGATGGCTTCCAGTACCTCACCAACGGCATTATGTGAACGTGGTGCGAGAGCGGACTCTGACATGATGACTAGGAAAAAGCTGCACCACTTTCAGAGGCCACTCCCAAGCCCTATCGCAACCTTTTGTTTTCCCCATTCGATGTGTTTGTACACCAAGACTGAGATTTTGATCATGGATTTTATACCCTCTCAAGAGGTCTGAGCTGTGAAGTTCTGCTTTGTCTTTTTTTTCCCCCTCAAAGCCTTCCCTCAGATTCTTTTTCTCATAATGTATGGTTTCTTCTGGGATCTGGGAGATCTTTTTGGGATACGCCTTTATCCACTATCCTAGTGCCTCCTTTGACTGCGCTCAGACTTCAACTACTTTTGTGTCTCATTAATGTGCTGCGTTTTGACCGTCTTATATACTCATATTCCCTGTGCAGTTTGATTTCGGTATCACTAATCATTTCTATTTTTAGCCAACAACCTACAGCTTTCACACCTACATATAATGCAGTCCCTGCTGAGACAACTCAACGGTGCACACAGTCCTGTGTTGAGTAATGTACATTGTGTAATTTGAGGGATAGAGGTGTAAACAGCACACAGTCATCAGTGGGTTTTGTCTGATCAGTGTTATTTTAGCTGCAGTTTGAGAGAAGCAGACACTTCTTTCAAATCCAGATGTAAATGTTATGCTACTTGCCGCTGGTTGAGAGACTCTTAAAATTGGCCTTTTAAAGAGGCACCTTTTGTTTTGTTTGTTTTTTCCATTAAAGCCATATAATTGGCTTGATTTGACCTTTAATGTGCACCTGCTGTCCAATATGCCAGGTCCCAGATGGCACCTTTACTTTCTGCTTCACAGAGGGGGGGGGGGGGAACCCACTGATGCACTAAAATGTGAGTGGGGTACGATCTTCAAAACCTAATGACATTTGACTTTAAGATGAGATTAACTAAGTCAAATTCTAACCATTGTAAGTATTAAAGTGTGACATGACAGACCAAGAGTCAAAACACTATTTATTGCTTATTTACATATACTTGCATTCTCATGTACAACAAGGATGGCTGATTTTGTTTTTCTTTTCATTTCAGTTTTTTTTTTAGCAGAAATATGATTCTGTAGTGTGTACAAATGTACATAATATAAATTTTAAACTTCAGACATGTACATGGACTTTTTTTTTCATCTTCTTTTTTTTCCCTTCTTTTTTTCCTCCTTCTTCTTCTTATCAGCAGGATAGGGAGCTGTGCTGAAATAGGTAACTTGGCCACTGAGCATCTACGTTACTTTAGAGGAGAGCTTCCTAAGATGTCGCTAATCGCGGTGAAACAGACACATAGGTAAATTGATAGGAAAAAAAAACAAGTGGAAGAATACAGTGCATTGTAATATTTAATTTCAGATTATTAAATGCCACTACTTGCACACGTTTAAAAATTTATTATTATTATTATTATTATTATTAGAATGAAGAAAGGGACAGGACCTGAGCGTTCCATTAACAAGACCCATTCCTCCTTTATGTAAAAACAGTTTTAGTTCACCTTTTTTTAGTGGAAGCCCAGTTCTTGTGAATTATTTGAACATGTTTGAGTAAGCCATTTAATAGTCTATTCATCCTTGTCTTCACATTTTATACTCCTCTTTGTTTCTGTGTTTTTCGCTTCCTTTGTAACTTGACGGACCATATCTCGCGATCATGTGAATGACCTCCCCTAACTTGTGAATGTTTCTTTACTTTGTACAATAAATTAAATGTATCGGTTTCATGTTGTAAGGTTTACTGTTGTCCACTGTAGTGCTGTTCGTCTTGACTGCACACGTGAGTGTTTTCCCTACTCCCAACACACCTGGTTTAACTAATTTGTGAACTACCAGCACTTCCCATGTTTACCTGGGTGTACAGAAGTAGGAAAAACACTAAAATATTCAGCACAGAGTGTATTCCAGGACAAGGGTCAAGAACATATGATTTCAGGTTTAAAAAAAAAGGATGAAGAAATGAAATGTGTGCAGCATAAATGGCCACATACATGATGGATGGTGGCAGCTACCATGTTTTATTAAAAGTTCCCAATTGAGTTGCTACTCTGAGCTATACCTGTCAATTCACGCAGATTTAAATGGCCAAATCATTTTATTATAAGGAACTATAGATCTACACGCATGACTTTTATACAGGGACAAATTATATTTGACAACATTGTACTATACAAACATTCAGTGTATTATACATTGAGGCTTGCCACCCCTGGAGTGCTCGTGCTCCAGGTTTGCTATCCTATATTCGTGTTTATAGTGTTGAAGCTGGAAAAATGCTTAATGTTGAATGGTTTGGGTGCCTGAGCTGCTCAGGTCAACAATCCAGAGCAATGGAGAGTGTGGAAAAGAAGTGACGAAGCATGTCCAAGCAAGTTGGAACAGGTGGAGAAAAGTGTCCGGGGTTTTGTGTGATAAAAGAGTATCCGCAAAAATGAAAGGAAAGGTGTACACGGCGGTGGTGAGACCAGCAATGTTGTATGTCCTAGAGACCGTGGTGCTGAGGAAAAGTCAGGAGAAAGAACTCGAGGTGGCAGAGATGAAAATGCTGAGGTTCTCTCTGGGAGGGACGAGAATGGATAGGATCAGAAATGAGTACATCAGAGGTACAGCGCATGTTAGATGTTTTGGGGATAAAGTTCGAG
>JAQLOM010000032.1:19457989-19471757 GCA_030068315.1 Chrysichthys thysi
TCACAACGTATATATCTGCGGCTTATAGTCTGGTGCGGCTAATATATGTAAAAATATTTTTTCCTTTTAAAATTTAGCGCGTGCGGCGTATATTCCAATGTGCGTATTTCCCACTTACGATGGGGATATTGGAAAGCATCTCCATCATAACCTGAGGATTATCTGTATATTTTCCAGAATAATAGTATTTATATTAACTGTATTAAATAACCTATACTTTTTGCTGTGTGTTGTCAGGCACGATCATCACTGACTGTGTTAATATGGCACCTGAGGCAGGAAAAGTCACCCCCAAAGACAGCCAGTACGTCATCCTTCTAGAAGGCCGCTTCCCTAAACTCCCTCCTCGGAGCATCCTCTTTCAGTCGCTGCAGAACGCCAAGTTTGACGTGTCCGGTATGTGACAAGTTTATATCTCTTCCAAACTTCTTTGTGTAACAGGATTTAATTAAAATCAAAATTGCCTGTTGTACAATGTCTGCTGAAAGAAGAAATATAAACATTTGTGTCATCTGCCTCAGGCCTTACTACAGAGCAAATGTTGTTAAAAGACATGAAAACTTTATCAGGAGGAGATCTGAGATTGGCTGTCAGTGTTATCTACATGACGCTCGAGGTAAGTGTTTTCACTCTGATTTTCTTATTTTGCTTTTTGAATTTAGCAGTACGGACTGCCAGAGAAGAATGTGCGTAATGCATTATAGCCGTAGCCCTTCTCTTTCCAAGAGAGAGTGTCAGTGAAAATGCAGGGAAAAAAACACACAATGACCTCTCTTTATTGAGTTTTAGGACTTTATATTTAAGTTGATCAGCTCACACTTTAACCAGGTAAACCATTAATGCAAAAAAAAAAATCCTGGTAAATTCAAAGGATTCACAAACTTGTCTCATGTTACATGCATTCAGTCTTGAGTAAACACTTGTATTTGAAATATAAAAGTGTAAATAGACTGCCATGATTTTGTGTATTTCTTTAACAACTTAGTCACACAGTAGTTTTCAATAACGTTGAAAATTAATGCTTTTTGTATTTAGGCTTTCCTGCAACGAGAGTGCCTACAGCAGGAGCTTTGTGAATTCTGCCATAAGTATAACTACAATCTGATTGTGGCCATGACCATCTCTTTCGTCGACAATAAGGAGCCTTTCAGGCAGATTGCTGTTTACAGCTCCAGCACACGCAGCAGGGATGAGGTACCTCCGAGCTCTTTCAGTATAGACTGCATAGCTGGATTGTATTTGCTGTGTGTTTCTCATATATACACAGTCATCCCCCGCAATATCGCGGTTCACCTCTCACGGATTCACTCTACCACGGATTTTCAAATTTTGATTCACAGAATTTTTTGGCTTTCGGTGGACTATGGAATAAAAAAATTCCTTTTAAAAAAATGTTCATTCAAACATTATAATAACATTTAAATCGAAATAAAACAGTATGCACTGTATTTCATCCACGGATAAAAGTGAAAGTGACTCGTAGCCAACTTCCGCTTTAACTCGTGAACAGGAAGTGACCTCTCCGGCATTACTGCTGGCTATGTGAACATGTGTGACTGTATATGACTAGTAGCCTACTACTGTATCCTACGCATATAGTATTTCATATGTTGTTTAAAATTACATTTGTTTAAGAGTGTAGTAAGTGTTTAAGAGAGTGGAAATGATTTATAAAGCCTTTTTATATTACATATAATAAAATCAGGTGGACTAGTCACATGATTGTGAGGGGGCGTTAGGATTGGCTATGACTGATGTAAGCAAGTGACCTCACCGGCGCGTTCTCAGTCCAGTAGCGTCGTTTGCTGTGAGGTTGTCTCCTCAGCACTCCGCTCCTCCGGTACTGTGAGTTTTGTGCCTTTCCCGTACGCTTTCCCCGTTGCCATTTCCACCAATTAAATCATCCGTCTCTTGGTTGTTTTCCGTTTGTAATGACAACGCACGAGCTAATTTGCCCACGTTTGCCAACCAGAGAGCGCTGTCTTGTGTATCCTGGGCGCTGATTGGCTCAGTGACCGTTCATCTCATCTGGTCAGTGCTCTTTATAGAATTTTATATGTTGTTAAAATGACTAAATTAATGGCAACGCTTTCATTTCATGAGCAGCAAAACCATTTCCAGCTTCTTCATCATTAAGGAAACGGAAAGATAGCCATGTGTTTACTAACTCATTTCTTGTAAAGGAATTGTCATCAGCTAGTGATGTGGTAATAACTGTCCGGCAAAGCTTCTACAATCGTTTGATGCTGAGCCCTCAACAAAACACTGGAGAAAAATACAACAGCGGGTTAATATTTGAGGTGCAGTATTAATGTAGAAATGAATGAGACCATATAATTGATTGACCTTTAATTATTTAGTTACTGTGAAAGAATCAGTGTGGTTTCTGAACTCTAATATTACCCTGCAAATTATTTCTATTCATGTATTACACAAGGAAAGGATAATATGCAGTGAGCTGCTCATTATTACAAAATAAACCCTGACAGTGTGATGCAGAAATTCATTGTTTTGTAATATTGACCAGCTAGTTGGACATTATCCCACTTATTACATGGCTAGTTACTAAATAAATAATCAATATTTAATTTAAAAAAAACATAATAAAGAATTTCACAGAAAATAATGATTTTATTGATTTAAAAATGATTTTATTTCTTCCGTTAATAATATGGTCCATATCAACGGGCTGTTGTATAGAAATGGGGAATTGATAATTAAAATGAGCTGTGTAATAATATATAATAATGTATATTTCTTTGAGTTATTGTTGGGCATTTTTAGGATTAATTGTTTAGCAGTGTCTTGTGGTTTATTTTGCAGCATTTCTGTTTTAGATCTAGTGTATTATTTGTGTGGTAGTCTGGGAAAGCCCATTGTAAGTCACTGTGGCTGAATTCTAGCAAACACCAAAAAGAGGCCCAAAAATATTTAATACAAATTTTTAACCAAAGCGGTGTGGGAAATGAATCAAATATGTATTGACTTTGATATTTTCCTGGGAAGTTCATTTTGGTTAGGGAGCCAGTACAACAAACAAAGTGGTGAAAACAGTCAGTCTGCTAAAAGATGCCTAAACCCTTACTATCTAAGCAATAGTGAAAGTCATGCCTTGATCAAGTTGTTGCATATTAAGATGGATGAAATGCATGCAAAAGAAGAATGTATATCAGTTTAGAACAGGCTAATCTGAAAAATTTATTTATTTATTTCACATTCTTGTAGAGCACCATGTACATATGGACACCATATACATATGAAAATGTTGCCTTTCTCAATAGGTAAACAAAGCACTTGAAAAAGCCAGGAACCCCCATCTGAATCTCAGTCCCATGAGTAGTCCTTACACAGACGTGAAGGCTTACATTCAGGGGAATGCAGTGGCTTCTCGCAAGAAGGTATTACCCATCATTTCAGACTTTCTTAAAGACCGAGAGAGGAAAATGGAACAACTGGAGGACCTGGAGTTGGAGGATGAGTGCATGCAAGAGCAGGGGGACTCTCAGCAATGCTGTGAGGATGCTGGGATGGAAGAGGACTCTGGTGTCCCTCCAACACCCATGAACAGTCTGGTCGAAGGCTGTCCTTTGGACAACGGTCTTCCCAAAATCAACGCAGACGTGCTGGTGGAAAAAGTCAGCAAGATAGCCAGTGAGGAAGACGATGATGGGCCATGATGATACACAAGTTTTGTCGTTCAACCTCAAAGCCTCTGAAGTCGGCCGTTGGCGAAAACTGGTTCTTCTTGTTTCCTTGTTCAAGTATGCAGTACGTATACAGCTAGCACAGGGCAGGAAACTGCTCTTTTCTGACTGGGGTTCATTGGAAAAGCACACGTTCCTGGTGTTGTAGGCATGACATGGTACTCAAAGGTTTAAATGAAGACGTGTTCAACATTTGGACATAATTATCATGGATAATTATTTGTACTATATTGTTTCTGTAATAGTTTGTATTATTTTATTCCAGTTGCTCATGCCATGGGTTCTTCAGCACAGCATATTCAGCAAGTTGATTAAGTATCATTTCCTCAGGTAATCTGTCATACTAATGTAAATCTGACAGGAGTATAAGTATAGGACGTATTAATAGTAGTAGTGGTAGTAGTAATGGTAGTAGTTTCATTATTACTGATGGTATTTCATTATGTTAAGTGCTTCTAATTATCAGTGTTTTTATCTAAAGGCTGCCTACACACACACACAAGCATACCTTAATAATGCGCTTGAATTGGGACTTCATTCATTTGTATCTTTATTTATTTCATTTTTTTATTTGATATTTTTTCTGACTTGATGAGCAGTCCTAGAGGGATGTGTTGGTCACATTAGATCACACTGAGCTTAAAGAGCCATCCTTTAATGCCTTTCACTGTGTGGGTTTTTTTTTTTTTATGGTTACAAATTTATAGAATGAAGTGCTGTTTTTGTTTTTAATGAGCGTAAAATCAGTTTTAGTGAAGACCTGTGCCATTATGCATTATACTTGCACTTTTTAGTGCATGTTATATTGTTAGGAAAGCATTTAAAGTATTACTGGGGGTAATACTTAAATAACTTTGGTGTTAGTCATGTCTGTGAGAGTGCATCTAATATTATTATATGTTAAAAGATTATCAAAATTGTTTTTGCAATTGCATCAGAAGCCAAGTAATTTGATGTGACTGAACTGCAGCTGAAACTGCTTGCATGCAAACATGAGCTTATTTCATGAAAATCGCCTTTTCCATGAAAAAAGACTTTTCTACGCAAGACCAAAGACTAATGGTGTGGGTTTCATCTTGTTCAGTGTTTATTTCTACATAGTTAATTTGTGCATAGCTTTATTATCTTAATAATTAGTTTTTAACAAATTAATTTCAGCGTTTTATACAATTTCTTCTGTGATTAAATCGAAAATAAATTCTGCTATTAATTGCATAGAGTATTTGTTATATGCTAGAAGAGAATCAGGTTTATGATCATCACAGGTGTTGTACTGGCAGCTTTTAGATAAACCACACTTGATCGGGATATTTTATTTCAATTTAGAAGGACCCAAACTTAGTGGCATGAAACATGTTGACACAGGACATTGGTGAGGGATGTGTTTTTGTAGTTGTAGAAGTGCAGCTATCAACAAGAAAATTGTGAATTCAATCACTGTGAATAATTCTTGGCTTTTTATAAAGGCAGCGTGTAGCTTTCAGTTAGATAGACGTTTTGTTCGACACAGTGCGTTTGGCAGATTCTGTATGTACTCTGTGGTCTATGGGGTTATTATCTGACGGGAAGAATGCATTCATGACCACTTTGTTAGGAACGCCTGTACATTCATGCAGTTCTCTATTCAGCCAATCATGCAGCAACAGTACAATGCATAAAATTATGCAGATACACATCACAAACTTCAGTTAATGTTCACATTGAACATCAGAAGGAAGAAAAAGTATGATGTCTGTTTCTTGTGACATGGTTGTTGGTGGCCGAAAGCCTGACCGGAGCCTGATGTGGTCTTCAGCTGTTTAGCCTATCCACCTCAAAGTTCTGAGATGTTTTTCTGCTCGTCATGGTTGTAAAGAGTGATTGAGTTAGTATAGACTTACTGTTGGCTTAAACCTGTCTGGTCAATCTCCTCTGATTTCATCAAACAAGTAGTTTAAAGCTGCCGAGCCTCCGATCACAGGAGGTTTTTTGCCCCGCACCCATCTGTCTAAACTCTAGAGCAGTGTTTCCCAACCTTTTTTGAGCCAACGCGAGGTTAAATGTTGGGCGGGGGGAGGGGGGTGTTCACACGGCACACCTGACGACCTCTCACGACACACCGGTTGAAAAACACTGCTCTCGAGCAGGGGTGTCGAATCTGTCCACAAAGGGCCGTTGTAGGTGCAGGTTTTCATTCCAACCAAGCATAACTCACACCTGAGTTAATTGAAAGCCAATCTCAACTGATTAAACAGATGTAATCAGGTGCGGCTCCTGCTGGGTTGGAAAGAAATCCTGCACCCACAGCGGCCCTTTGCGGACAGATTCGAGAGGTTCGACACCCCTGCTCTAGAGACTGTTGTGTTAAAATCCCAGATGATCAGTGGTTTCTGAAATACTCAAACCAGCCCATCTGGTACCAACAATAATGCCATGTGATCTCACCGAGATCTTCAGTCTTCGTTTGATGTGAACATTGACTAAAGCCCTTGACATGCCGTGCATGATTTTTTGCACTGCTCTGCTGTCACTTGATTGGCTGATTAGATTGCTGCATGAGTGTACAGGTTGACTGTTGTTCCTACAAAAATTGCTGATGAGTTTATATTTACCTCAGAATATCAGTTAGCTAAGTGTCAGTCTAATATATCAAGCCAGACTATTTCTGAGCAGAATTATACAAGCTGTATGGTTCACACAAAGTGTACATGTGGTTTAAATGAAGCTGGACAATCATATACAGGTGTGTTGATCTTTTGTCTGCCTGTTCATTTTAAGGCCTTCATTAATTCAAGGTTCTGCTTAAACTTTAATGTTGTGTTAATTGTAATGAATAAAAAAATTATTTGATGTTTGCAATTATGATCTTCATTGCAGTGGCCCTCCAAGAGGTATGAATAAATGATTCAGTAGGCCAAGAACAGAATTGAGCTAAAATAGTCTATACGTATTTTTTGTTAAGACTTGCACTATTATTTATGTAATATTAATGCACGAGCAGAGAAAGTCTGTCGTCAGTAGCACGACTGCAAAAAATCCATAGTGTTAATTCAATACTACAGCTGATGAGACTTGATACTCGTCTCTACCTGAATATTTTAACACACTGAGCTTAAGCTTGGTCCTTTGGTTTAGGGCCACACTCCAACACACTGCTTGGTCCATCCACTGTTACACTAAACTTTTAGGCTCATTTGAACCACTTGCATGAACACCAATTCTTGGTACAGTACTTTTTTTTTTTTTTTTTCTTTCATCCATTCCAAGATACATTTGTGTTTTAAGTCGACTGTATAGGAAATCAAGCCTTTTGAATTTCAATGAAAACACGTTTGAATAAAATAGAAAAGTCATCCAGTTTATTTTTTAGATCAGAAAGCTACTGCAAACAGGATGTGCAGAGATATCTCAAACATTTTCCCACATTGACACCAGCTCTTGATGTATATTTGCTACCATATTTTGATATCATTGATGGCTTTTCATGTCATGTCACAGGTCACCTGAGAGCCCTACTGTTTATGAGGCTATAAGAACTTATATTTGACAATGGGCAGTAATAGGAAGTAAGACTAAGTTGCAAATGTTGCCTGGGAGGTCACTCTGACTGAGAAACTTGATTTCTTCATGTAAGCATACAGTGCTTGGACCCCCCCATGGCAGCTTGCAGCTCTATATATAAATAGATACACACTGCCTTTATTTATTTTTTCTTATGTAGTTCTGCTATCAGCATGTTAGTCATGCAATTTCTCCATGTTTACAAAGATTAATTTTATTCCTTTCCTGGCACCCTGTAAAAAAAAAAAAAAAGCCCAAAGAGCAAATGTACATACGAGAAAGAAATGCTCCAAAAGCCAAACTTTTGCACAGACAGTGTGGTGATATGTTCACTCCAAGTCTCCCAATTCTGATATTAATTTACAGCCCTTTCTGCAGAAGGATAAACGCAACAGTGGAAACACTCCTAATAAGGACATTGAAGGAGCATCCAAGTACTTGTGACTCAATAGTGAAAAGGTGAGAAAGTGACTCAATAGTGAAAACCAGGCAAAAGGGGATGGACAGAAAAGTGAGTACTTAATAAAGAAGAGAAATCTCATGCAGGAGAAATAGTACTAAATAAATTACCCTTTCAGTACCACACATTTACCACACCCTTAACCCTCATTCTCACATGACAGGCATATTGTTGATCATAGCTGGATCAGGCTGTATTTTTATTTATTTTTTTATTTAATAAAACTGCATATGAATCTAATGTATTAGTATTAGTATTTGATTTGGACAATAAAGAGGAACTCATGTCCAATATCCATGCATCAGTTACTTCCCAGTTTATACATGTGAATGGAAAGAAAACTCCAGGAAATGCCTTTAGAAAATGCATATAAAATAAATGAACGCAGAATGAAATGCAATCTGTAAAATTAGATTTGGGGCATATTAAAAGAAGCAAGTTTTGTATTTTTACAATCTGATCTTGTGTTTGTGGTGTTTCACACATTGGCTAAAGAAACTTTTTTTGTTTTTGTTTTAAAGTCTCTCTAACATTAGAACAAAACCTTGTGTGCACCGTGTCGCTTCTCTGCAGTGTGCAGTTGACAATGTGCGGCAAGTGATGGTTTTGACAGAAAACACTTCCCGCACGTGTGACAACTGAATTTGTATTTAGTGTTACAGGTGTTTTGTTGTGATTTGCGCATGTGTATCCACTCGTGTCGTCGAAAAGCACTTGGATCAGCAAACGACTTGGGGCAGAGTGCACACATGTAGGGTTTTACACCCGTGTGGATGTTGTAGTGGATATCGAGGTTAAATTTCTTGGCGAAACTCTTTCCGCACTGAGCGCACATGAATGGCTTCTCCCCAGTATGCAGTCTGTAGTGGGAAGCAAGTGAGTTTTTTGTTGAAAGATTTTTCCCACAGATATGACAAGTAAATGTGCTCCCCTTTTCACACTGTAGAGAAACTGAAGTTCTTTTGGAAAAATCCAGATGTTTAGTGCTTTTGGCTGCCATTGCTAAATTGAAATCTTTGGCCAAATTTAAAGTCATTCTGCAGTCTGAGTTTGTGAAGGCTGATTGATTTTCTCTAAGCAGATGCGTGGAACTCTGCTCTAGGTCGGGTGTCCATAAGCAGGAGATGTCGAACTGCTGCTCTTCTTCTCCGTGTTGAGGACTCTCGGTCTCACACATTTCATCCAGCACCACACACTCTTCTCTCTCACTTTCACAATGTGACACAACTTCCATGTCACACTTTAAGCTCTGGAGAGCAGGTTGAGATCTCTTTGCTTCAGTTTTGAGTTCACTACTAAGCACATAAGGTTGACTATTTATTTCTGTAGCTAGACAGGAAAAGAAAAACCAGAAATCCAGTTTTAATATAATGACTGAATAAAATGTACTATTTTTACATGAACAGAAATATTCACTGTAGTTTCATTGTACATGGTTTGAGACACTTACCATCTAGCTTTTGCGTTACACTTTCCCTAACAGCCCTGTCCATCATTTCTGCTTTTGTGCCTACAGGTGTATGGCTCCATCTCTGTAGCAAAGAAATATAAAAGTATAACAAACAAACTGTGTCAGAATAAATTTGTCTGTGTGGTCCTGAAGTTCTTGCTAAAGTCTGCAACTTAGTACAGCTAACGTGCAGCTAATAGACTTCCTGTTTCTAATTCTGTGTATTAAAACTAAGCAAATTTCACTATTTGTCATTCTTTGGTGGGGTGACACACCCCACGCTGTGGTTAGCACTGGCACTTCACAGGAAGAAGCTTCTGAGTTTGAACTTGCCGGCAGAGTTTGCATGTTCCCTCTACGTGGGTTTCCTCCCACGGCCCAAAGACATTCAGATTAGGTCAACTGGCTACTCTAAATTGCCCATAGATAATGGTTGTCACTCACTCTCACTCATCCTCTGCTGCTTAATCCTGTTCAGGGTCATGGGTGGAAGCTGGTGCCAATCCCAGCTGTCTTCAGGTGAGAGGCGGGGTACACCCTGGGCAGGTCACCAATCCACCGCAGGGCAACACAACGAGACAGACAATCATTCACACTCACACCTATGGGTAATTTAGAGTAGGGGTCCCCAACCTTTTTTGCGCCACGGACCGGTTTTATGTCAAAATATTTTGCATGGACTGGGGGAGGGGGTTGGGTAGGTGTTTGGTTTGCGATGTAAACGGACAGCCCAGGGGGGTGCAAAGTGTTGCGATGGAACTGCTACATTCTCTGAGTGACGTGCAGTAGTGTGACCAGAGTGGAATTTTTCAAAATAAGAGACCCAGGAAACTAATGAAAATAAAATAAAACTAAAAATTTCAGAAAGATTATTGTTGTTTCGCGGCCCGGTACAAAAAGACACACGGACCGGTACCGGTCCGCGGCCCGGTGGTTGGGGACCCCTAATTTAGAGTAGCCAATTAGCCTAATCCCCTCTGTGCATGTCTTTGGACTGTGGGAGGAAACCAGAGTACCCGGAGGAACCCCACACAGACATGGGGAGAACATGCAATCTCCACACAGAAAGACGCTCAGGTCAACTCCAGGGATCAAACTCAGGACCTTCTTGCTGAGAGGCAATTGGACCACCCATGAATGGTCGTTTGTTTTTGTATTAGACCTGTGATGGCAGTCTGTCCAGGGTGTACCTTGTCATTTGCCCAAAGACAGCTGGGTTTGGTTCTAGCTTCTCCACAACCCTTAGTGGATAATCAGTGTAGGTAATGGATCGAAAACACTACTTCTTAATATAATTCTAATAACTACTGGAAAATACCCTAAAAGTTAGTGCTTTCAAAAATATCTTTGCCTTATTGCCTTACTTGCTTTCATTCTTTAAAAGCCGGTAATGCACGATTGTATGGCGTGTGAGTATTGGTTAGTTCATTTGACTCTGATTTTTGTTCAGAGTAACCCTGTCCTCTCCCCAAATATGAAAAATGCTTACCAAGTGTACTCTTTTGGCTGGTGCAGATTCAGTCGCTGAACAGTTTCTTTTCTTTGTGTCTGCAGGACAAACACAATCAATGTATAAATGACAGCCGTATCAACATTTCACTAAAAGGATAGCAAATATTGACACAACCACTTTTGGAAGACTGGGATCAACAGATTCCAATCACATTTTACTTGTGTTTGGGATACTGGAACTATACATCTTCCTCAGGACCAGATTGACTTTCTGGTTATTCCTATGACCACATTAATATTATCACTGCAAGTGCTGATCTCAGTTGCTGAGATAAAACATGCACTTTTGACAGAATTAATTTCACATACAGCCATTTTTTGCTTTCCACTTATACCACCTATTGTTTCTGTTCTGGCACTTGAGTTCTGACTTAATAATACAAATAGGCTTATGATATGCATTTCAGATTTACTTCAGAATACCAGATTTAACAAATAACCATAAAAATAACAGCCAAAGTTTAATTTAAACAGGGAGTTGAGCCTCCATGTAATCTTTGCCAACAATTGAAATAACATTTAAAAAAAAAAAAAAAAAACATGCACATGATCTTTTAAATAAAGCCATCACTTAAATGTAATCTGAGAAAGTGTGCATATCCATATGATCATTCCTCAAAGACATTTTTCTAGGCTCATTTAGTTTGGAACACAGAAAAAGATCATACCTTCTCAGAGCCCTAATACAGTGTGGACAATTTTTGATCATTCTCAAAAGTACAGAGCATCAGAAAATGACGTCTAAGGACAGATCAGAAACCTTAACAGATCATGTGAAGATCCAGTGCTACAGCAGTAGCGAAAATCGGATTGTAACAGAAGGCCAAACAACAATCAGTGTTATTTGTCAGTCTGTTTATTGAAAAATGAAAGTTACTTAACAGTTTGTAGAGCATAAATATGAGATTGGTTAAATCTGGACAGCTCTATGCCTCTGTAGGTGCTTCTTAAGGTTGCTGTTACGGGAGAAGGTGAGATCACAAAAAGGACACTGTTTTGGCACTGCGTGCGTCTTTTCTCTGTGTGTATACAGGGTTTGTTTAGTAGGAAACTCCTGGTCACAGTCCTTGCACTTTTCCAAGTCTCTTTTGTGGTGACTTATGTGTTTTAACAGACCACTTTTACTTCCAAACGTCTTCCTGCACACATCACAAGCATGCTTAGTGCCAGTGTGCATGTTAAGGTGTCTTGACAAGATAACTTTGTTATGAAACATCTTGTGACAAATATGGCATTTGAATTTTTGGTCATGCCACTCCAGATGGCTTTTGAGGCATCCCACTTCTTTAACACAAATGTGACAAAACGTGGTCTTCTTTCTCTGTTCTGTAAAAAGCAGGAGGAATTATTGCTCTGCATAAAACAACTGTAGAAATTAAGCTGTACAGCTATACAGACAGAGGAAGTCATTGTTCACCTTCCTCAGAAGAAGCCGGCCATAGTTGTGCTCTGGAAGCTAGATCTGCAATAACAAAATTAATTTATGAGATCAGTTATGTTCAAGGATAATGGAAACATTATGTTGTAAAAAATAATGCATATGGGACCATATACACTATATGGACAAAGGTTTGTGGACATCTGACCATGTCATCAGAATGTGGTTCTTCTCCAAAGAGGTTAGAACAACACAATTGTTTAGCATGTCACTGTATGCTGTAGTATTACAGTTTCCACTAACAATTTCACTCGCATGAAGAAGCCCAAACCTGTTCCAGCAAGACAACATCTCTGTGCACAAAGAGACCTCCATGAATACATGGTGTGCTAATGTTGGCATGGAGGACAAGTGTGCTGCACAGAGCCCTGATCTCGACTCCACTAAACACCTTTGGGATGAACTGGAGCCCAACTGCACCACTTCTCACAGGACATCAGTGTCTGAGCGCACTTATGCTCATGTTTCTGAATGAGCACAAATCCATACAGACACACTTTAAAATCTAGTGTAAAAGCCTTTCCAGAAGCGTAGGGGTTATAAAAACAGCAGAGAGGAACTACATCCCAATTGGGATGTTCAACAAGCACATACGAGTGTAATGGTCAGATGTCCAAATGTTTGGCCGTATAGTGTGTATGCCCACAAATGACCTTGATATTTTTATAACTTTAAAATCCCAACAAAGATTTATGCATTAATGTAGATCAAATGAACGCTGGTTACTGTGCTGTTTACCTTCTGTAGAGGTTCCTGCAAACACTGTGCAGCCAGAATCTAGACAGGGAAGTAAATGCCAGTTATTTAGTTTGTGCAAATGTAAAGATTTCATAATTTCATTATACTAAGTAGCTGAAACTAAATTATCCATGTTCTTTAAAACAAACCTATTGAACATGATATGGTGTATTGTCTTTGATAGTGTTTTCTGTTCATGTTTTTCCCCCCAAAATATCTAAATACATACATACAGACGTATATTATACATATACACACGCACACACACACACTATATATATATATATATATATATTTATATATATATATATATATATATTAAAAAAAATCTGACACACACACACACACAAGTGCTGCTGCGCTTAGTCGACATAATCGATTATGAAAATTGGTCGACTAGTCGCCTATTTATTTTCGGGCTCAAACGGCTCATCTGAGTTCAGGTAATTCCCCTCCACACCAGTAGGTGTTGCTGTGCGCACCCTGCTGGCTACCCTCTCTCTTCCTTATGATTTCAGAAACAACGTAGAAGAACGCTATCCACACGCATTTTACATGCATGCGCAGCATAACGCTTGTAACGCTATTGCAGTGCTTCTCAAATAGTGGGGCGTGCCCCGGTGTGATGCCGGCGGGGGCGCGTGACCCTGGGGAATATGCTTTTTTTTTTTGCCGTACTACGAGCATGCGTGCACGTGCACACACACACACACACACACACACACAGAAGGAGAGAAGAAGTGTAGAAAACAAACCATTAAGAAAAATGAAAAAATATTTAACAGGTATGAAAAGAAAGGCAAAGAGAGACGGAGACAGCCCCCCAGCATAGCAGCCTAGTCCTCTAATTTAAATGGAAAAGTTTTGTTTCTTTTCATTTTGTCTTTTGCCATCTTGGCTGTAATGGATTGGTTTCAGTTTGAATT
>JAQLOM010000032.1:19473127-19485256 GCA_030068315.1 Chrysichthys thysi
TTCAAACTTGTAAGACAAACATATCCATTATATTCAAATGTTGTGTTTTTTGAAGATATACTGCTGGTATTTATTAACATTGGTGTCAAAATTAGTAATGAAAATGAACAGGAAACAACATTACAGGTCCATAAACACATCTTCACACCGTCCTATTACAAAATCTTATTTTATTTTCAAGACAAAGCTGTACCCAGTGTAATCCAAGGAAGGGAGAAATTGTCTGAGGTTGTCTGAGGTTCTGCTGTGGGCCTCACTGGGATATAGAGAAAGGGGGCGGGGCTTGGGATCTGTCAATTAGAAGATGCAGTTATTTAGGGCTAAAAAACCCTAAAACTAATAAATTTATCAACAAATGACTATGAATGATGTTTAACATTTAAGCACACATAAACTATATGTGAAGAAAAAATATTTGGTGCTATTATGTGTTAATATTATCTATTATATATTCCTTTATTTAAATAGGACAGTAGAGACAGAGACAGTTGGCGTCAGCATACATTTACATATCCTCACACATTACTATGGTTCAGTTTACCAACTCAATTTCCATTCCACCCACCTCCCTCCTAGTTGCTCTTTCAACTTAATGATTATGAAATGGTTTTGACAACAGATTTTTGTGGAACAGCTGGGCCCAGAGCAGTGTGTGCAACTAACATCTAAAAATCTGCACGAAAATATGATGAGTGAGAGGCATCAATTTTTTGTGAGCAATAATAGTGAGAGCAACTACTTTGAGATTTTACCAATTTTCAGACGCATTCATGAAATTAACACCATATCATCATACCCTAAATGTTGTATTTGTATAATGTGAATTATATGAAACTTGAAAATTTGCTGTAATCTGCTGTAAAGGTTGAATTAAAAAACTAACTTTGCATGTTCAGTCACATAAAATAAAATAAAATAAAATAACTGAATAAAATCAAATAAATAAAATTAAATACAATTGTAAAAAATAAATAAATAAATAAATAAATAGAATAAAATAAAATACAAGTAAATTAAATAAATAAAATAAATAAATAAGTAAATAAACAAGCAAATAAAATAAAATTAATAAAATAAAAAAGAAAAGAAAGAAAAGAAAAAAAAGAAAAAAGAAAAGAAAAAAGAAAAGAAAAGAAATAAATAAATAAAAGAAAATAATAATAAAAGAAAATAAAAGAAAATGAATAAAATAAAATATACGAGCTGAAAGAGCCAGCTCCTATCTGAGCTGAGCCAAATGATCTGAATCGAAGCCTCCCTCGTGTTCCTCGTTTCTTGACATTGAACTAGCATTTAGCTAGAGCTCATCTAACTGACGGACGTGAATAAATGCCGTTTCCCCCATTGTTGAGTGCTCCCTGAAGTGATTCAGTCCGAACCAAGGAGTTGTTTATGTCCGAGGAGTCTCCTTCTGTAGAATACACAGGAGCAACAGTTTATGCTTTATATTATGTTATGTTATGTTATATTATGTTATATTATATTATATTGTCAGCATGTGTGACAAAAAACGGAGCAGTTTAGTGACAGTGAGGGCTAGAGAGGGCTAAGGGCTAAGCGAGGGCAGCGCATTCAGGGCCAGTGTGGGCTTAGTTAGGGCTGCCCATGCGGGGCCTGTACTGCGGGGCCCGTACTTTGCCGATGAGCAAAACCTCGCTGGCTCCGCTTGGGCAGCCCACTAAATTACACCAGTTATTTAAAAAAAAAAATAATAATTTGGGAATAAAACATACAAAATGTGGTGAAATTTCATTTGTCACAAAGTATGTTTTACTAAAAGGAAGTACATAGGTGAATTTACTCTGGGTTTTTTTTTTTTTTTACCTCCATAGAGGCTCATGTATTTCTCCACCTGCTGATAGGAGCATCCCCATCATCTTTAGATGTACTGTACGAGGAAAAAGTCTTTCCTCTAGTTGTACCAGAACGGCCAAAAACTGGGTTAGTAAAATCATCTCACAGCAACAGAGCGCTGGGTTTGAACCTGCTGACTGACCAGGGCTTTTTATGGGTAGAATTTGCATGTTCTCCAAGTGCCTGTGTGGGTTTCCTCAGGGCGCTCCAGTTTCCCCCCACAGCCCAAGACCTGCAGATTAGGTCAACTGACTCCTCAAACTTGCCCATAGG
Source organism: Chrysichthys thysi (assembly GCA_030068315.1). Taxonomy (NCBI): domain Eukaryota; kingdom Metazoa; phylum Chordata; class Actinopteri; order Siluriformes; family Claroteidae; genus Chrysichthys; species Chrysichthys thysi. The sequence continues at coordinate 19,475,255 of JAQLOM010000032.1, forward strand.
TGTGAATGTGAGTGTGAGTGGTTCTGTCTTTCCTGCGATAGACTGGCAAGCTGCCCAGGGTGTATCCACCTCTCTCCCCTGACAGATAAGCAGTATAGATAATGGATGGATGGGTGATCTCCTGATTGACTAAAAATAAATGTATTGCTCACTCCCAAATGATATACAAAAAAAAAAATCTAAAATAAGTGGCCATAGAGTTTCAGAAACAGGACAGGGTTTGGTGTGGACTCTGAGATGTTTTTCTTCTCGCCACGGTTGTAAAGATTGGTTATTTGAGGTACCAAAGACTTCCTGTCCGTATGAACCAGTCTGGTTATTCTCCTCTGCCCTCAGTCCTCAACATGCTGTTTCTGTTTCTGGATGCAGAACTGGATGTTTTTTGCACTTCAGAGTCAAAACTCCAAGATCAGCAAAAACCACCCCTTCTGGCACCAACTATCATCCCAAGCCATGAAAAGTGTCTTTTTATTTGTCTTTGCTATGTGTACTCAAGCTTGGTCATTTCAGATATTATTTTCTGTCTCAGTTGTCCAAAGTCAGTATAACTTGTGAACAGTACATCCATTGATAAATAGTGAGTAGAAAACAGGTAATACCTTAAAAGCCTGCAATTTTTTATGAACTTATTTCTGTGATAATTTGACCTCATTTATTTATTTATGTATGTATGTATGAATGTATGTATGTTTTTTTTTTTTTTTGCGACGTCATAAATCGTCGTGCAAAGAATCCTCGCCCTGCGCATGCGCAGAAGACCTGCCTTCTTGGTCAGCAGCAGGTACAAGGCACTAGCTGCGCGTGCGTGTTGTCGCTGTTAGCGTCGCTGTCTCAAGTCACCAAAATGCTCAAGTTTCTTCCAAAATTATTGTTCTTGCTGTTGCTAGCGTTCCCAGCAACCGTTTTTATGAAAGGTAAGCTGTGTGGGGAACGTAAAGCAGATGTTATTGATCGTTTGTTAGCTAGCTTGTGTGGACTTCTCGCTTAGCTTTACCTCAGTAGGCCGGCTCGTGCACGTTGAGTTTTCTCCAAATGTAGCCCGTAGTTAGCTTTGACTTTTATTTCCGTGTATAATACTAGGAACTCTGCGTGCCTAGGACGTGCGGAGGTTTTCCTCTAACGCGTCTTTGTCTCAGTGGAGTTATAACAGCAAGTCCGCGACATTCATCCTGAGAGCGGCTTGACTGACGTGTCCTTATCGGCTAATACGGCTAGGCTAGGGCTGCTAGGCTAATTCGGCTAGGCTAATGCTGGCGTTGCAGTGCAGCGTTACTGGTGGTATTAGCAGAAGCAGGGAGGTGTAGTCTGTTGAGGACTTAATGCCTGCTTCCTCTTATCATTTCAACATGTTCGCAGTAGGTGCGCTGGTCCTCTGTAAAAGGAGGCTTTAGCTATCGGGAACTTAACTTGGCTAGCTTCACAAGCTGGAGAACGCGAGCACGGAATGGGCGTGTGAATAAAAATGCACAGGATTGTTTTGGATAAAACTCAACATAAGGCTTAGTAAATTCGTCTTTGGGCTTAGGTGCTGGCTTTTGGTTCGTCCACTGGTCTCTGGAGCATTTGTGTGTTAGACGAGGGATAGCAGTCTCCCTGGAGGAGAAGAACCAGTAATCATAATGACCTCAAGTGTTTGTTTGTGTGTGTGTGTGTGTGTTTCACTAAGAAATGTGTTCAGCAGATTAGGAGCAGTGTGTTGCCAACCCCTCGACAGATTAGGTTAAGTATCTCAGTTCCTGATAAGATTGAAGAGACCCCAGTGTGCTTTTGGTCCAGGTCTGATTCTGCTTGTTTAAACAGAAACCACTTTAATGTGCCATGTGGAGCAGTAAGGTGTTGTATCTCAGCCCCTCGCATGTGGCTCAGTATTGTGATTAATTTCTTTTCAAAGATAATGAGAGGTATGACAGGTCGTGATTTAAGTAGATTGTTTAGTGTGGTATGGTTCCTGCCGGATATTGCTCATCTCAAACTGTCTGTCCTCGGTGTTGTAGGGGAGATTTCCTAACGATTAGGTAACACAGGCCCTGTTTATACTTGGTTTTAAAATGTGTTTTGGGCACACAGGTCACAAGTGAACAGCCGAGACATGTTGCTGTTTACACCTGTCTACCAGCTGAACACTTGTGCTCAGATAGCTCAGACGCAGACGTAGATTACTGTCTACGTCACTTTCACTAGAAGTTTATGTTAAATGTTAAACCTGCAACCTACCTTCATTATTTTTCTTGCATTCCTACCGTGAACATCAGCACTTCTCTCCACTTCTTTCAAGCGTTGGCACACCGTCACCAAAACCTCCACCATGTCCTGTATTAATGACCTATTTTCCTGTTACATTCCTGTCAGTGACAGATCTGGATGAGTTGGAGATTATAATACAAAACTTGTGCGGTCAAATGTGTCCCAGGCCGCCTCTGCAAGTTTTGCTTTGAGTGAATGCATCTTGTAGGGTCGTTTACAGTCGTATTTATGCAGACTAGTTGTGATCACATCGCCCAGGACACATTTTAATACCAAGTGTAAACAGGGTCACAAGCCTGCCAACAATAAACTTTTATAATGCATAGGTGTATTTTTCAGTTTTCTAGGACCTACTGGCACGCAAAATCATATACAGGATAATACGGTCTCCGTTAGGCCTTGGGAATGAGGTATTTGGAAGTTGAACCTTGAAATGTCATGGATTAAAGATTTTCAAGATTTGGTCAGCGGTGAACACCAACCCCTTCATCCAAACATGCAAATCTGAAAATATGGAAAAGCTGAGAAAGGAAATGGGTTTTATATTCTTTGTGCTTTTCAGGTACATTAGTAGCTGCCCAAGATATTACTGAAGAAGAAGAGGCAGCTGATGAAGATACTACTGATGATGTGATTGCTGAGGATGAGGATGATGAAGCAGAGGTGGAAGATGATGAAAACACAGAATTGGTAAGTGCATAGGACGATGCCTTAATTGTGGTTGGTTTGTTTTTTAAGCATGGAACACACAAATCTAATCATTGTGACTGACCTGGATCAGACTGAAGAAAAAGATGAAGAAGAAGAAGATGAAGCTCTTGCAGGCGAGATGAAGCCTTCCCCTAATGCTGACACAACCATTCTGTTTGTTAAAGGAGAAGGTAGGTGCAGCCCCAGATAACTAGCGTTAACTTTAGTTCCTCATTTGGACACATTTTTCATTTCTCCGTGGTTATGAAGTCTTATCAGGGTCCTAACAGTTCTGGTTAGGATTATACATCTATGTATGCTATTAATGTTAGTTGAGAAATGCAACATATTAGATAGTTTACTTACTGGTTTACGCCTGATTTAATTCTAGACTTTCCAGCCAACAACATTGTGAAATTCCTGCTGGGCTTCACTAATAAAGGCAGTGAAAATTTTATCATCGAGTCTCTGGACGCTTCCTTCCGCTACCCTCAGGACTTCCAGTTTTACATCCAGAACTTCACTGCTCTGCAGCTGGGCATGGTGGTGCCTCCACAGCGCCAGGCTACATTCGAGTACTCCTTCATCCCAGCTGAGCCCATGGGCGGTCGCCCCTTCGGTCTGGTGATCAACCTCAACTACAAAGACGGCAGTGTGAGTGTGACGCTGTAGAGACTTTTGACACTGCAACAAAGATGTAGACCAATTACAGAGATTATATAAATGACCATCTGTGGTGGTCATAGACCATTCTCAGGCATGTGGGGCCCAAGTGAGGCCCAATTCACTCTAGATTCATTTTACATCATACCTCAGCATGTAACTTCTGAAACATTAGATATCAAGCCACTGTATGTGATAAAGCTTTGTATTATTAAATGAAATGTATAACAAAAAAAATTTAATAAATAGTGTGCACCAAAGCATGTTTCTAAATGTTTGTGTGGTATAAATGAAATTGAATGGGCAGTTTAACTCCAGGCTTTTATTTATTTGTTTGTTTGTTTTATTTTGCTTTATTTTTTATAACAGGGCAACATCTTCCAGGATGCAGTGTTTAACCAGACAGTCACCATCACTGAGAAAGAGGATGGTCTGGATGGAGAGACGTGAGTGAAAAACGGACAGTTGAAGTAGAAATTAAACCCTGCTTTTAGCTTGGCTGATGGTCAAGTTTCTCATACTGTTTTTCTCAATCTTTCCCCTTTTTTTTCTCTCCCACTCACCCTCCTCCTCCACCCTCAATGAGCATGTTGAATAATTGCTGCATTGTCCTCTTCCCACAGGATCTTCATGTACGTGTTCCTCTCTGGACTTGGGCTTCTGGTGGTTGTTGGCCTGCATCAGCTACTGGAATCTAGGAAGGTAAAAGTCCAGTAATGGAGCATACGAAGCATGTAGTGTCAGGTTTGTCCTGGTGTAAACTTTACTGAGGGTGCTCTAGCCCTGAGTAAAGCGTGTAAATTCAAGTAGACCTTAAGGTGAAGTAATGTTTCACTTGGATCTGCAGTGCATGATGTATGTATGACATGCGCAGTGCTGGGAGGAGGGGGGAAAAAGTACCATGAGAATAAACATACTTTTGGATCAGAGGAACTTTCTTAGTAGTTCTTAGAACTGTTGGGGAAGTAGCAAAAGAAACCAATCAGTGTGCATTACAATAACAGGATGAAATGGACAGAGACTTTTTAAAGTAAAAAAATATCTATATAAAATGTACCAGTTAACAGATGAGAAACTGAAGTGAGTTTCAATGGAGAGCAAACTAAATTTAAATTTTGATTTTCATCAAATTGATTTTCATTTTGATTCTGATTTTAACAGAAATGCATGTGTACTGCCTCTCCGTCTCCATACCTATTCCATCAAATCCTTATGGTAGAAACAAAGAGGAGGAAATGTGACATTAGTTGAAATCATCTCTAAAAACACTGAAGGGGAAAAAAAAAATCAGGAGTGGATTTTCTAATTGCTTCTTCGTCTATATTAAAACGTCTATATGAAATCATGCTGAACGGCTGAACAAAGGATAATGTGAAACTCTGAGCATGTGTACTTCCTCAGAATGATGGAGTGAGGGGGAAATTGACATGTAATGACAAATCACAAAATAATGAAATTATAAAATAATCACTTGTGGATTTTCTAGTTGTCAGTCTGTATATAAAAAAAAATCTTCACATCGAACACCCAAATCCAGTTCAACTGGAACCATTCAGTGTCCGGTTCAGCCTTAAATCTATATAAAATGTTAGGATTGTAAACAGCTCTTAATGTTAACCTTGGAATGAAAAAACATGATGGATAAATGGAGCGACAGTGAAATTTCAGGCTTTATTGAGCCTGTATGTGGTGGGGGAAACACAATGCGAGTTTGATGCAGCTTGAGTCCCTTCAGCATTCCTGTTGTCGATGCAAATACAAACAGGAAAAGGCCCTTGAAGGTGTGTAGTTCTCCGGGGAGGTCCACAGGGGTAGAACATCTCAAAAGGTACCTAGAACTCTATTGGTCTCTAAAGTGCCTGAAAAACCTGCAGGAAGGGGGTATGTGGAAACTGGGGTGAGAACATGGTGAGATAGTATAGTAGAATACATTTACCATGAAAATAAGATGTTGCAGGAAAGTTTTCCTAAAACTTTGGTATATGCAGTTGTGAGCATCATTGAAAGTGAATCTGCTTGAACTTGTCTTCCCCAAGAAACCTGAGCTTTAGCAATTTCATTTGCTGACCATTTTCTGCTGTCTAAAAGTGGGTGTAAGTGGTTTTAAGATTTACTTTATTTTATTATAGCTCCCATTTTTACTATACAATATTTGCTTGTACGTTGTATGCTGTATTAATGTAAAATGTTATGCAAAATGTATGTTTTAGGTGTAATTGTATGTTTGCTTTCCACATTAAGGTAATGGACTCCGAATTCCATTGTCCTTTCACTTGAGGCTGAGCAGGGACAGGGAAAAGCGTAAGGCAGTATAGTTACAGAAGACACTGCAGAATGGGAGAAATGTGGAGGACTGCTGTGAGAATACGGAGTCAATTTAGGCATCTTAGGACGTACTCGCAGTAGGTGATCTGACCCACTCACGGAAGCGTTTAACACCTAAGGACCGGATCAGTTGATCAGTGTGATTGTTCTGATCTGCTCCCTGCGGCGGGTCGTTTCGGCCGCTTGGAAGGGGTACCCCAGGAGTGGATTGGTTAGATTCATAGTGTGATTGCTAACCGCACCCAGGCTCCAAACACCATCACATGCACTTTTGAGTAATACCTGATCTGACTCACCTTACTGATGAATGCAGACTGTAGTCAGTTTGTAAAACTGCAGATTCCTCCTGCAATTGGGGGGGTGTTTTTGGTTTGTTTGTTTGTTTTTGGTGAGTTTTTAATCATAAGATGTCAAGAGAAATTACACTCAACAGCATTTGCTTACTTGTATGTCTACAGAGGAGGAGACCTGTGGCCAAGGTGGAGATGGGAACCTCCAACCATAATGACGTAGATATGAGCTGGATCCCTCAAGAGACACTCAATCAGATCAGTAAGTCCTGTTTTATTCATTTTTATCATGTGTGTGCTTAGGTTTTTGATGATTTTTTTGTTTGTTTGTTTACTTGTTTATTACATAAAGACTTTTTAATTTTTTTCTTCTTCTGTAAAAAAAATTCTTTTGCATTTTCATTCACGAATTTTGACCTATCTTTGAATCTTAACTGTTCTGACACAACCACTGGCTTTGCTGCATTTTCCCCTTCTTTTGTCTTGCATGGTCTTGGCTGGTGGTGCTCTTGCTTACCCTCTGACTTATTCTGTCTCTTTCCTTTGCATCCTCAGTGCAGAGTCGGCGAGGTGAGATTTTCCTCTTATTTGTCAGAAAGTTGGTAGTATAGCAAAGTAGCATATAAGGGTTTGTTTGTTTGTTTGTTTTGCTGGGGGGGTTAAAACCTCTTTCTTTTGCAAGTTTCTCCATTTGTTTCCTACTGTAAAACTTAATAAAAGGCTCTAATACAGAAAAGGTATGGGATTTTTTTCCCTCTTATTTTTCTTTTTGTTCAAAAGGTGTTTGGGTTTCTTGTTTTAAAAGAGAGACTTAAGAGATTTGAGAGTGTACTTTCAATATTCAAGTGATAATGATTTGAGAAATTTAATTGGATCCATGGTGAGTATTGCTGATGGGACAATGTTGGTACTATAGATGAACTATTGCATGTGCCGAAAATTGCGTTTATTGACTTGTACAATAATTGTGGTGTCAGATGGTCAAAGACAGTTGATTTGGAAGTAATGACACTTGTCTGCCTCCCATCAGATAAGGCTTCCCCCAGAAGATCACCCCGTAAGAGGACGCAGAAGCGCTCTGCTGGATCAGATGAGTGAAGGAGTGCAGCTCTGTGGCTCTTGGCTGAACGGTGCATGCTACTGAGCAGTTTGACCATCATACAACATGCCTATGGACTGGTCAATACACGCATACATCTTTACCAATACGGTCACATTTAAAAAAAAAAAAAAAAAAAAAACCAAATAAGCAAAAAAAAAAAAAAAAATAAGAATTCAACAATTAAGAGCTACTCCAGCCACTGTAATTATTTTCCTTTTCCCCATTTTTCTTTTTTTTTTTTTCCTTGTTTCTTTGAAGATTGGTCATTTTTGCTTTTTAACTTTAAGAGGCATTAATCACTTAAGGATTTTTGTTCGTTTCTAGAAAGCCATGCCTCTGTTGTAACTTTTTCTTGGCACTGATTGTCTTCATGCGCACACGTATGCTTAGCTGGGTCTTCCTCACTATTTCGGTCACTTGTTGCCGGCTAATACAATTGTGCAACTGCCACGTTTTTAAAGTGCACTGTTTTTGTTTTTGGGTCATTTTATTCTGCCATTTTGGTTTTGGAGGATTGCTTCCTTAGTTGTAATAATGGACTCATTAGCTCCCAGATTGTGCCTATTTTTCAGATTCTCTGTTGTCTTTTCACCTTTCAGAATGTCCTCAGACTTGGTTTACAAGTATGTTTTCATTATTTTAATGAATTCCAAGAGCACTGAGGGTACAAACTGGGTAGTGCTTGGGAACAGGGAGTCTGCAGATTAATTTATTTCTTGTTGGGTCTTTTTTTCTCTCCCCCCCCCTAAATGTGTCTTGTATCGGATGCCCAAAATTAATATTGTGTGCTTTAAAAGCATAGTACACTACTGTATGCAAATGGGCCCTTATAGTTTCTGTGGGCTTTGCCAACCCATGATGTATCAGCAATCAGTGCTTTAGACATGTACATGCTTTTTAGTAGGTGTGTGATTTATTCTGATATCTTTCTTATTGATGTTTTTAAGGTTGACTGATACCTTTTTGAGAATCATTTACATGTAGAAATGGCAAAGTGAACCAGTTGATGCATACACTGAAACCAGGCAGTTCACAGGGTATCTCTACTTAGTCATGGCTTTCTCTCATTGGGAATTTTTGGCTCTGCTTGACTTTGCAAAGACTAAAAATAATTGTTCCCATGTTCAACCATGTTATTGGATAGATGGTGCAATTATGACAAGTATTAATGATGAAAAACTAAGAGACTGTGGGTTCACAAGGAAAAGTACAAAATAAAGATGGACATAAATGTGTTCGTTTTTGTTTTTTCTCCCCCTCCCACATATAAATGTGACTTTGTACAATATTTCATTCTAGTCTTGTATTCTTATGTGTCTAAATGGAAAATACTACCTTGTTTTCTGGATTTCTTAGTCCTTAATCCTCTTGAAAAGTCATAGCCACACAGAATGTGTTTACCTATGGCTTTCCAGCTGACTAGCTGGCAATAAATAAACATGTGCAATCATGAAGCCTTTTAAACATGTAAACATCCAGCAACATCAGTCATAGTTTTGGTAACATAGTGGTTAGAAATGAATTGGGCAAAACATCTGCTTCCTCTCAGACAAGTCCAGGTGTTTGAAAGCTGTTGTGTTGTTCATAAACTGCTCAACAGATTGAGACTGTGATTGCTGTGGTAACTGGAGTCTGATACTTTTGTCTTAGTGACTCAACACATGATCTTGGAGAACTTTTAAAACAAACTTTTTTTTAAAAAAGACTGCTATAACTTTTTACAAACTAGTGTGAGCCTTGAAAATTCTGCAAGATAGGCCCATTTTAACAGCTCACCTACAAACTGAAAATGGCCTTTTATAATGTTTAAAATCACTTGCAAGACTCCATCCATCCATCCTATTCTAGCTGTAATCAGATGAGAGGTGGGGTACAACCTGGACAGGTTGCCATTCTATTGTAGAGAGATGACGACCATTCAAACTCACATCCACACCTTAATTTAGAGCAATTTAGAGTAGACAGTTAATCTAATCTCCATGTCTTTGGACTGTGCAAGGAAACAATGCCCAAAGGAATCCCATTCAGATGAAGGAGAACATGCAAACTGCCCAGAAAGGCTCCAGTCAGCTGCCGAGTTTGAACCCAGAACCTCCTGTGAGGTGAATATTAACCATTGTACCACTGTGCTGCCTGGCAAGACTACAATTATAATGTAAAACTTAACAAATGTAAACCATAGTGACTTTTTATGGACCCGACATTAAAGTTGTTATACTTATTCTGATCTAAGGCTGAAAATAGTGCCTCACTATTTCACTCTTAATACAACACCACTCAGACCTTTATGTGGTCAGTTAACATTTTACAATGAAGGCAACCTTGGAATGCTTCATTACACCAAAAGTTTGAAGTAAATGATAAAGGCTTAAAATATTTGTAAAAAAAAAATTCTCATTCTGTGGGTGGAAATTGGTGGTGGTGAATATTTCTTGCTTATCTGGTTCACCACCAGACCTTTACTCTGACTTAACTTAAGTTTGTAGATGAGTTTCTTTATACCACACAACTAGACCTGACTCCTGTACTCCTCATCTTTCCCTTCACTGATACAGCCCATTAGCATTTTACTGGAGTGCTTTGTAGTTTCCTTCAGAAACATATCCTCATCCTAATATATACTCAGCAAAAAAAGAAACGCCCCTTTTTCAGGACTGTGTATTTCAACAATAATGTTGTAAAAATCCA
>JAQLOM010000032.1:19485356-19499101 GCA_030068315.1 Chrysichthys thysi
CAGCATCATGAAGACCAAGGAACTCACCAGACAGGTCAGGGATAAAGTTGTAGATAAGTTTAAAACAGGGTTAGGTTCTAAAAAAATATCCCAAGCTTTGAGCATCTCAAGGAGCACTGTTCAATCCACCATCCAAAAATGGAAAAAGTATTCTACAACCGCAAACCTTCCAAGACATGGCCATCCACCTAAACTGACAGACCGAGCAAGGAGAACACAGGTCAGGGAAGCTTCCAAGAGGCTCATGGTCACTCTGGAGGAGCTGCAGAAATAAACAGCTCAGGTGGGAGAACCTGTCCACAGGACAACTGTAAGTCGTGTACTCTACAAATCTGGCCTGTATAGAAGAGTGGCAAGAAGAAAGCCATTGTTGACAGAAAGACATAAAAAAGGCCCGTTTGCAGTTTGCCAGGAGCCATGTAGGAGACACAGCAAACATGTGGAAGACGGTGCTCTGGTCAGATGAGACTAAAGTTGAACTTTTGGGTCTAAATGCAAAGTGTTATGTGCGGCGGAAAAAAAGTAACACTGCTCACCCTAAACACACCATCCCTACTGTGAAACATGGTGGTGGCAGCATCATGCTGTGGGGACGCTTTTCTTCGGCAGCGGCAGGGAAGCTGGTCAGAGTTGATGGGAAGATGGATGGAGGTAAATACAGGGCAATCCTGGAAGAAAACCTGTTGGAGGCTGCAAAAGACTTGAGACTGGGAAGGAGATTCACCTTCCAGCAAGACAATGACCCTAAACATACAGCAAGAGCTACAATGGAAAGGTTTAGATCAAAGAATATTCATGTGTTAGAATGGCCCAGTAAAAGTCCAGACCTAAATCCCACTGAGCATCTGTGGCAAGCCTTGAAAATTGTTGTTCACAGACTCTCCATCCAATCTGGCTGAGCTTGAGCTATTTTGCAATGAAGAATGGGCAAAAATTTCAGTCTTTAGATGTGCAAAGCTGGTAGAGACATACCCCAAAAGACTTGCAGCAAAAGGTGGCTCTACAAAGTATTGAATACAAATGCACGCCACACTTTTCAGATTTTTATTTGCTTAAAATTTTGAAAACCACATATCATTTTGTACCACTTCACAATTAAATGCTACTTTGTGTTGGTCTATCACAGAAAATCTCAATAAAAAACATTTAAGTTTGTGGTTGTAAGGTGTCAAAATGTCTAAAAGTTCAAGGGGTATGAATACTTTTTCAAGGCACTGTAACATGATGGGATTTAGAACACATTATTGTTATTTTCTCTGCATGACATTTTGACCCACTTTGCATTTTTTGGTGCAATATATGTGTGTTACATTTTATTAATTAATTAGCATCAACAATGTAAATATGAACTGCCTCCAGTGACATTTAAGGCTTATTAATATTTTATCCTGCCATGAACATTTTTGGTGTAGTGGAGCCTCAAGCTTTCATGGTGACTTTTCTGTGACCTCCAAATACAATACCACCTGATCTAATAAATCCCAGAAACTCTGCAGTTACAGCCTCTGCACACTGGGATTAACACAACACTATTGTGCCTTTAGGTGTTTGCTTTTTTTTTTTTTTTTTTTTTTTACATTTTTTTTTAATAAAATCACTATATTATTAATATCTATATAATAATTATACCTGAATTAGTTCCACTGCAGGATGCTGAAAAACCCCCCACAAAATTTCAGACTTTAGATTAATTGTCTTGCAAATGTATTCATTACTCTTGATTGTAAAATGCCAGGATGAAAAACAACCATTCCCCCAGAAAACAAGCACAAAAAATATTGGCCAATTACCACTGTGTAACTGATGCAGAAAATGCTGCTGTTACCGATGACTGCAGATGCCACCGTTGCTATACCAACACATACCATGTATCTCTCACAATATGTCACATTTAGTGTGATTCACGAACCACCTACCTGCGAATTTTCTGTTTAATCACACATTACAGGGGCCAGTACTGTTTTGAGGGTAAATAACCTAACTATAAATAACAAAATGCACAGATAAGTCTAAAAATATAAGAACTGTTAAAAAGGAAGGACAGCATGTTTTTTTCCCTGTAATGGGAGGCAATGTGTGCATGCATTTGAAATGAGAACCTTCATTTTGGATGGTTCAGTAATGTAAAACTTTCTGGATTTAAAGTATTGGAAATACTTTCCCTCGTCCTTTCTTTCTTTCTTTCTTTCTCTCTCTCTCTCTCTCTCTCTCTCTCTCTCTCTCTCTCTCTCTCTCTCTCTCTCTCTCTCTCTCTCTCTCTCTCTCCATCTGATCATCCCTCAGTCACCACTGTGTCTTTGTTTCCTGCCTAAAGACCATGTTTTATTCTCTGCTTTTTGCAGCCACACTCTAATGTGCTCCCAAACAACATCAAAACAACATGACCAGGTCATGGCAGGCAAAGTAGAGAGGCAAAAACAAACCATAGAAGCCTTGATTCTGGTTACAAAAAAAGAGTTCTTTGCCCCCTCACCAATACTGACTCTGAAACAACACTCCTAGCTACTTGAGAATCTAATTAGGAAGAGAAGCTGTCTGCACATTTCCAGTTTATGTAAATGAAGACAGTACTAACATAGAGTTAGGACTTTAAAGTGATCAGGTTCAAAACAGGAGATTATGCCACTAATAAGAGAAAGTATTCTTTCAGGGGAAACATTTAAAATATGAAAAGATGTATTGTCAGGGATGCATGGCCTCATTAGCTTCTTACAGGATTTTACTTGATATCTTTACTTGATAATTTAATGGAAGCAGACACATTTCAAACGCAATGATGAGCTCTGGTGAAATGGAGAATATAAAAACTGAGGGTAAAATTCAACTTGTCACAGTACACTTCTGGTTTTTATGCCATCATTTTTTCATGTACGAATGCGTGAATGGATTTTCTAACTCATCCTGTATCTATGTGTAGCCCAGTTAAATAACAAATACAGCTTCCTTTATCTCAGAGTACATGTCGACAAGCTGTGTCATAGCGACCTGATGATCTGACTGGGCAGTGAGTGCACTGTTAGTGCTGCTGATATTAGGAGGCAGTACAAGGTGCCAGCACTTTAACGGGTTCTTACAAATGCACTTCTTGTGATACATGCCCACGCATTTTTAAAATTAGAAAGGAAATTTAACAGGCTCCACTACTCCAGAGTGATCAAATAAAGCTTTAAGCACACAATCCAACAGGTAATGATGGCAGAAAGTATTATATGGGTCTGGGAGGGCAGGGATACTTGTTAGTTCCATTAAAAATGAAAAGCAATATCAAATTGCATTCTTATTTGTTTGTTCCTTTCCTTCTTGGTTTTCTTTCTTTTGATCTTTTCTAATGTGGGTAATCTTAGATATGGGCATGTACTAGTACACTTGTCACATACACTTACTGTCCACTTTATTAGGAACACCTGTACACATACACATTCATACAATTAGAGTGGACCCCCGAGCCTCCGAGACTCTGTTCGTGACCCGATTTGTTCACGACCCAAATCAATTTTTCCCATTGAAATGAATGTAAATACAATTAATGTGTTTCAGCCCTCAAAACATGTTTTCAAACGGGTATTATGCTGCCCTACAAAAGCAAAAGACCTTAATTTGCCAGAGTGTGAAACTGAGAAAAATTACTTTAAAGTTTCTGTTTTGTCCAGACAAAAATATTATAGGTAGGACTCTCAATATTTCACAAGAAGTTACTAGTTGTGAAATGTTGGGAGTCCTACCTATAATATTTAAACTTTAAAGTAATTTTTCTCAGTTTCACACTCTGGCAAGTTAAGGTCTTTTGCCTTTGTAGGGCAGTATGGGTTTATGTGTTTCAATAAAACATAGAATAACCTTAAAATAACCTTAATTCTAGAAAAATAAAACTAAATTAAATAAACAGATGATTTTAATGCACATTACCGTTGCGGTGGATACGTAGTTGCTAGCGTAGGTGGATGGTGGCGGAGGGTTTTGATGGCGATTCTCATGTTTTGCGATTATTTCTTTCTTTATTTGAATTGTTATACAGTTAAGCTTCTTACTTTCACTACCATTTCCACTTTTCACTTTCTTGGGACCCATAATGAAGGCTTATAGTGCAAAAATGCAAGAAACACAACAAAAAATGCACTGAACATGTTCACACCACGAGTGCTTGAGCGGAACTGAATGTTTGTGCCATGGAGCGTGTGTGAAGCAGTGGCGGAGGGATATGGTGGTGATTCTCATGTTTTGCAATTATACGCAAGTATACACTTGGCCTTCTTACTCTTAATGAAAAAATGTGTTGAACACGTTCACACCACGAGTGCTTGACCAGAACTTAAGGTTTGTGCCGTGAAGCGTGGGTCGGCTGTCTGTACGTCGGTTGAGGCTTTGTTCGTTGGTTGGTACAAAATCAGTTTGGGAATGTAGTTCATACGTGGAATTGTTTGCCATCCAATGCGTTCGCGAGCCAAAGGTCCACTGTGTCTAATCAGAAAATCAAGTGGCAGAAGCACATTATCATGCAGATACAGGTCAAGAACTTCAGATAATGTCAAATGTATGTACAATAAGTTTGGTTTCTGTGACTTTGGTCGTGGCATGAATGTTGTTGACAGATGGGCTGGTTTGAGTATTTCAGAAATTGTTCATCTCCAGGGAATGTCACACAGCTCAGTCTCTAGAGTTTACACAGAATGGTGTGAAAAACAAAAATATATAGTGAGCGGCAGTTCTGTGGGCAGAAAAGTATCTCAGAATGCAAAACTCAACAAACCTCGAGGTGGATCCACCGCAAGATCAGAATCTGAGGTTAGCTTGGGCAGAGATCCACCCAAAGTGGATTGTGGAAAACTGGAAAAAAGACACTGGAATTTTTCTTTTTAATCCTTAAATGCCCAGTTTCTGTGAGCCTGTGCCCTGTCTCATAAACAAGGCGTTTCAACCTGCAACCCACTGTTCACAGGATGTTTGTTTTTGTTTTTTGCACCATTCTGTGTAAAGTCTAGAGACTGTGAGAATCCCAGTTTAGCAGCTTCTGAAATACTCAAACCAGCCCATTTGCTATCAATACCTTTGCCACAGTTTCAGTCTGAGGGATCACATTTTGCCCCATTCTAATAAGTTTAAGAATATAATTTTGATGTAAACATTATTTGAAGCTCTTGACTGATTCTGCGTGAACTTTTGTGGCATGCTGCTGCCACACAATTAAAGGATTGGATAACGGCATAAATAAGCAGGTGTGCAGGCCATTCTATTAAAGTGGATGCTGAGTGTTTTTACATTTGTACATTTTTAACCTCATTATGTATGATTTAAATTTTGCATCAAGAAAATGAAGTTGAAAATGTAATTAGTATATTTGGTTTTATAGATGTACCTTCATGATCTCAATATATTTCACATAATGTATGATATTCAAAAATTTGCTTTCAAAACCAAAACATGCGCACTTTTTGAATCTAGTAAGAATATTCTCTATTAACATCCATGTCCGTCTTTCACCTTTATAACTGTCTCCAGCGCTTTCATATCCTCAGAGCAACATTTAGATCTTTTGTCAAAACTTCAGTTCAAAGTAATTTTCTGTTGATTTCACCTTCTGTTGATGTTTTCTATTGTTGTCTTGGTCCAAGATACTCCTGCATTTCATTTTGAAGAGCTTACGGTTCAAATTTTGCAGATAACATGTAAAATAGTTTCCCCGTTTTTTTCAAAAGCACAGGGGATTCAATCTTTGCCCTTGGATGTTTCTATTTCTCCATTTACTATCTGTAAAAAAAAAAAATCAATATCATATTTTAAACACAGAACACTGGTCGCTCTTGAAAATAACGATGTAATAAAATGAACAAAGCATGAAGAATCTTAAAGGAATCTTAAAGATAGGACAGCAAACATATAACATTTTAACTGAAGATAGACACCAGTTGTACATGAGGACAGATTTGTACTGGGAGTTCACCTATTGCATTAGTGATATGCCTTTAATAAAGTTTAGAAATTTAATATGTGAAGAGGGGCATTAGATTGCAAAAGAGGTCTAATTGTTTGGTGCCCAAAGTCTGCATTATCGTTTTGACACATAATAATTTTTGGTGTTAGTGCTTTCTTTTTTCCCCCCTTGTGTTACAGTTTGCTTATATGCTTTGTACTCTTTTCTCCCTCATGAATATTTCAACTACATGGGGGCATTTTACAAGTAACAGGTGACCTTGTATTCAGAACTGCATAATTTCAGCTGCAGCATTTATAAAATGTAACTTTAGACAGCAAGCATCAAGAGTAATAATTAATGCCAGAACAAACCCTGCAGCTACTCCATTAATATGCTCTGTGTGTTGTGTTTGAAGCTGTTATGTAACTTGATGGATAACATTTCTTAATATTAACTTCACTTGTACATCAGCCTTAATTCACCATTGCATTATGCACATTTTGTAACATTTGTATTTGGGATGTTTCCCCTCACTCACTCACTCTCACTCGTCTTCTGCCACGTAATCCTGTTCAGGGTCACAGGGGGAAGCTGAAGCAAATCCCAGCTGACTTGGGCGAGAGGCGGGGTAGACCCTGGGCAGGTCGCCAATCGACTGCAGGGCCAACACACAGAGACAGACAACCATTCACACTCACATTCACACCGACGGGCAAGTTAGGGTAGCCAATTAGCCTAATTCCCTCTGTGCATGTCTTTGGACTGTGGGAGGAAACAGGAGTACCCGGAGGAAACCCACGCGGAAAACATGCAAACTTCACACAGAAAGGCGTCACATATTTCCCCATTATTTTTATTTATTATTTAAATGTCTTTATATTTTTAAGTGCATAATGTTGCACTGAACTGGCTACTGCCTCTATTTCATTTCATTTTGCAGTATGACATACATACAGTACAAGGCAAAAGTTTGGACAGACCAGTCACTCATTTTTTCCCCTTTATTTTGACTAATTTCTACACTGTAGAACAAGATTGAAGACATCAAAATTATGAAATAGGGTACATGTATGGAATTAATGTGGTAAAAAAAGGAAAAGGGAGAAAGGTATGTTCCAAATTTTTGATTCTTCAAAGTAGCCAGCATTTACCTTGATGACAGCTTTTCACACTATTAATATTATCTTCATGAGGTGGATGGCTGGAATGCTTTTCAGTGAACGGGTGTACTTTGTTAAAAAGTTCATTTGTGAAATTCTTGCCCTCTTATGCGTTTGAGATCATCAGCTGAGTTGTGTCGAGGTAGTGTTGGTATACGGTAAATAGCCCTATTGCACAACTATAGTAATTCATAAGATGTCAAGAACCGTTTAAGTAAGTAAAGAGAACAGACAGTCATTCAATACTTTAAGACATGAAGGTAAAAAAAAACCCATTGAATTAGAAGATCTGTCCAGACTATTGACTGGTACGGTATATTTAATATAAGACATAATGCTACAAGTGCAATAGCATGGCTACTTTTTATTCAGTTCAATTATGGTGTTATATGTTATGTTTTTTGTTCTTTAGCATAGTAAATATCATTTGTAAATCAAAGTTGTGTGAAGTTGTGTGCTTTCTTTCCTTTCTTACATTAAACAGTACTTACTACATTATTTCTGACCTCAAGCCATAGTTTTTTAAAAATAACTTATTGCATAGCTGCTTGATCCAGTCTTAATAAAAATGCTTTTTTTTCTGGAGTCACTGTCCTATGTCCTTTTCATTTCATGTCTGTAGCTTTCAGATGGTTACGGGTAATTCTGAGGCACAGCTTTCAGTCCATTCTTGTCAGAAATCTTGCAAATACAATAATGTAAAAAGTTATACCTGTTTCCCTCCTAAATGTATCCCTGATAACATAAAGACTCTCTAAAAATACATATTATTTTTTAAAATACCACTAGCTTCGTTGATGGAGCACTGGTTCTTGCTGTTCCTTCTTTCAGAGCTTTTTGAGTAAAAACTCTTGAAAGCTGGCATGAAGTACACCATGTTCTCCTTGACAGAATACTGAGTAATGTCTGTCATTATCATGACAAAATATTCCCATCATCCCTGTCAGAGCTACATTAAGGCATTGCAAGTTGGAGAGAGGTCATATAGTCTCAGACTATTGAATTGCGCACTTAAGGCAAGTAAGAAAAATGGATATACAATGGAACCTTGGATTGCAAGTAACTTGGTCTGCGAGTGTTTTGCAAGACGAGCAAGAAATTTTAATACGTTTTGACTTGGTCAACATGCGATGTCTTGCAATACATGTAGTATGCATACGCTTCATCTGCCGAGCCTCACGTGATCACAACTTCTCTCTCTCATTCACTGCGGGATTGTGGCTCACTAGTATAGTCAACATCTGCGCTAGCATATACTTTTAGTGTGTGTGTGAAAATGGCCCCCAGGGAGATGTGTAAAATGTGAGAAAGAGTGCAGAATTTTGTTGAAAAGCACCACCCGAATAAGGCTGTAGCAGTGCGAGTGATGAATCTGTTTAATGACAATGCAATGTCGCATTTCCGCAAAATCTTCTAAAGGAGGCAAAAGCAGCTGTCACGACTGCTTTTGCCTCAAAAATCTCACACTGCTGCTTTCGGGAAACGGATATCCCCAGCCATCCATCAGGAACTCTGGACACCCCCATGGGCTCCGCCCTGCAGGAAACCCCACAGTGTGACAACATGGAGCTCGACGATGAGGACTACAATCAAGATGGCACTGACATAGAAATGGACTCAATCTCCCAAAAGGAAATGGAAATCAACAGCATGGCTGACCACCTTTGCTTTGATTCATCGGAGTACTGATTGAACACAGGTGTGCTTATTTTCTGCATACAGGAACTTATCCTATTTCAGGACTGCGTTGTGCTTGTGCAAGTTGCGAAGCAATAGTTTGCCTACTTGGCGACACTAACGCCATTGCCTTGTTACTTCCTGATTATTTTTCCCGTGTATGACCTTATTTCTCACCTGGATTTACCAGTATGTCTTTTGATATTGTACCCTTTATAGTATTTTCGCCCGTGTTTTGACCTCTGCCCATTTTCTGGATTTCGCCTTTGCCTCACCTTTGATGTTCTGTTTGCCCGATCTCTGACTCTTTGCCTGTTTTTGGATTTTGATCCTGCCCTGTCCTCTATCTGTACCTTAAAACCTTTATTAAAGACATTTTATCTGCAATTGCATTCACTCTCCCGGCTTGTTTCGTGACCCAATCCAAGGTTCCACTGTACTTTAATAGTCACTTAATAGGAGCACGTGTATAGGTGCTCATTTATGTAGTTCTCCAGTCAGACAGTCATGTAGCAGCAGCACAATGTATAAAATAATTCTGTGTAAATGTTAAAGATTGCTGTGTGTGTGTGTGTGTGTGTGTGTGTGTGTGTGTGTGTGTGTGTGTGGGAGGGGGTAACTATGTTTTTAATGTTTGTTCCTTGTCCCAACAAGGGAAAACTCAATTTTACAAAAATCTATGAAAAAACAACAATAATAATAAAAACAAAAAACTGAATTAGACAGAAGTCTTGGATTTTCTTTGGTTACTTATGGTTAAGGTTAGGGATGGGTACTAAGGGTTAGGGGTGTCATATTTAGGGTTATGGTTATGCCTGTAGAAATGAATGGGTGGTCATAACAAACATATCAGACATAACAAACCTGTGTGTGTCCTCCATGTTTGGCTTCCAGTAAAACTGCAAATCGGCTTCAAAATTCTTCTTTATACAATTAAGGCCATTCATAACCTTGTTCCTCCATACCTGTCTGACCTTATTCGCATTGCTGCTCCATCTCGCTCCCTCAGATCTTCTTCTATCCATCTGATTGTTCCCTCTGCTCGTCTTGTCAGTATGGGAAGCGGGCATTCTGTTGCACTGATCCCCATCTTTGGAATTCATTACAACTTGACATTAGAAATATTAATTGCTTTTGTACTTTTAAGGCCAGATTCAAAACACATTTGTTTAAAATTGCATACTCCATTTAATCTCCTCGGTTCTCTTCTCCTCTCGCCTTACTCTTTATTGTATTTTGTTTATACTGTCTGTCCTAACTTTTGTACAAATTTTGCGGTGTCCCTGAGTGCTGTGAAAGGTGCCTATAAATAAATTTTATTATTATTATTATTATTATTATTATTATTACTATTATTATTGCCCCCTCTTGCTCTTGGCTCCTGTTTCTTCAGCTAACTGAGCATGTACTTCTTGTTCTTGTGTAGGTGCAGGTGGGATGAGATTTGTTTGCGGCGGGATGCAGTCCACCTGGACACACACAGCACTGTTTGCTGCGCTACTTGTGTTTTTGTCTGGACTTTCCCTTTCTACTGCTTGTAATAAAGCCTTGTGTGCCAGTGATGTCAGCAAGTGTCTGATTCAGGTAAGAAGCTTTTTCTTTGTTTTATTTTTTGTGATAAAGTACCTGCATTCATTCAGTGCTGACCTGTAGTACAATCCCAATTATATATGTTTTTCTAGTCCCTTTTCACTGGTATAATAATCTCCACCCTTCTGGGAAGGATTTCCACTAGACTTTGGAGTGGGGTTGTGGAAATGTGTGTTCATTCAGCCATGAGAGCATTAATGAGGTCAGGCGCTGATGTTTCGTGAGAAGGTTTAGCGCACTGTTGGTGTTTCAGTTCATCCAAAACGTGTCCATTGGTTGAGGTCAGGGAGTCTTGATACCAAATGTGGCAACCCATGAGTTCATGGAGCTTGAATTGTGCACAGAATCATTGCCATGCTGGAACATGTTTGAGCCACTTAGTTCCAATAAAGGGAAATCTTGATGCTGCAGTGGGGGGAAAAAAAGACATCCTTGATTATTGTGTGCTTCCAACTTTGTGGCAGGAGTTTGGGGAAGAACCACATACAAGTGTGATGCTCAGGTGTCCACAAACTTTTGGCCACACAGTGTATAATTGCACTATAGCCAGGGGCATATTTGGCATAATGGAGCTGGAACCCATGACAAAAATCTACAACCTCTCTAACTAGAAAAAGCAAAGCAGATATACAACATAGAAGCTGCTGTGAAAAAAATCAAGTAGTCACTGAACAGGGAGAGGTGATGTCATCCCTTACGGACAGTAACTAAAGCACAGAAACTGAATCACAGGTTTTAAACAGAGAGAGAGAGACGCACGCAATGGAAAACCTTCAAGTCACAAGACAAGACTGGAAATGCGAGCAAGTATTTATGCGCACAGCCATGTTAGAGAGAAACATAAAATGGAATACAATGACAGGCAAAAAGTCAAGGGTTACAAATGCAGCAGTTTTAACCAAGAAATGAAAACACCCAGGAGATTGAAATAGTCTGCAAGATAAAGGCATAATACTGTATAAATTAATTTGGAGCAATGTAATCAACCATCTACAATGTATACAAAAAATACAAATACAAATAGGTGTATTATAATCTAAAGAGAGTACATAGTATCATCAACCTGTTTTAGAGCAACCAATTCCTGACCTGCACAGACATTAAGCTTTTAATTGGTTTAATTGATGATAAATCATTGGTTATAAAATGAACAAGAGTTATAAATTTCACTTATTATATTCTTGTAGGCAAAGATAAAATTATGAAAATATTTAAATGCTTGACAATCTTCAGCCTTACACACGTCGAAGATATCTCCTCTCTGAAGCCATTAACATTGAGTAGAACAGCACTAACTCTTCATGTAAAAAGCAGTCTAAGTTTACCCACAAGACTTAAACATTTAAGGAAAGCAAAGTCATACTAAGTTATTTTATCTATTTGTTTAATTCCACTAAAGCTTTTGACCAGTGATTTGTTGGTAAGACCCTTTTAAAGCTTACTGTTTTGCAAAGTGGTGTTTGGCCCTTTTTTGCCGAGGAGTGTATACAGGTTAAATTTTCCTTATGTCTGTTTGATACAGGTCAAGAATCTGTAAGTGCAAAATTATTTTTGATGTGAAATAGATGTATTGTCTTGTAGCATGAAGAATACAGGCATTATGACCCAGGTTCTGCATTGCCTGTGGTGGAGATTAGACTGCCTTTTGCACATCTGGAATGTGACCTCCGCCTCGGCCTCTCCTGCTGTTTTGGCAGCCTGAGGTTGCACAGTGCGCGCCAGAAAACCACAACATGCTCATATTCCATCAGAGACCTGTATTTCACTAGGGGAAAAAAACTTTAGTTGTATCCGAAGACATGCATTTTATGAGGAAAAAGATACTAAGACACAAAACTATGCTTGCATGCAGGATTGTAATGTAAAAATATATGTTTTTATAACATCCATGTTCTAATAAATGTTGACTAGCATAGACCTGGTTTTCTCAAAACTCAAGGTGTAAAGGTATGAATAAATTATAGAGATTTCATTCTTTTGAAAAGGTTTTCAGTGCATGCATACAGGATGTTTGAAGGTAAAGTTATTAGTGTGTAAATCAAAAATATAAAGCTTTATTTGTCTGTCATGTATAATCTATATTGCATTTTCTTAGATTTCAAAATGAGACTTTTTGAACCTCTGTTCATGATTATTGCATATAGTTTGTGTAATTAAATAGTGGGTTGAAATAATGCATCTCTGGGGCTTAGTGCTTTTTGATTACTCTCGCAATACTCTTAACATGTTCTTAGCAGCTATATTTATGGTTTTCAGGAGCTGTGCCAGTGCAGGCCATCAGATGGAAACTGTTCGTGCTGTAAGGAGTGTATGCTGTGTCTGGGCACGCTGTGGGAGGAGTGCTGTGACTGTGTGGGTGAGTGTAAGCGTTTCACTTCTAGCCCATGTAACTGTGGAATTGAACTTGACAACAGTATAAAGACTTGGATTTCTTGTACTTCAACTTGCTATCCAATCCATTCTTCTCTGTGTTTAGTGGACTTGATGGATGCATGATGTGCAGTATGCTTCCTGTAGAAGTGAACTGAGTGCCATAACCTGATATTTACAGTCTGATTGTTTCCTGAATGCTGTTCATAGTTCTGTTTTCCTGTTTGATGATCTGTGTTATGACGTCTGTGTTTAATTTATCGTACCCCCTCACAGGCATGTGCAACCCGAGGAACTACAGTGACACACCAGCCACCTCTAAGAGCACAGTGGAGGATCTCTACAGGCCCATTCCCTCCCTGTTCAGAGCGCTCACTGAGGGTGAAGCCCCTATCAACATGATGGTGGTCTCCTTTCCTGTAGCAGAGGAACTGTCTTACCATGAGAGCCTGGTCTCCTTCTTGGAGACCATGGACGATCAGCATCAGAACGTCTCGTTGCCTGGCAACAGCATTCATTCTAGTTACGATAACACTCAAGGTAAGGCATGTGCCAGTGTTTAAATATGAAGTTACCCAATACGCCACATATTTTTTTTTTTTTTTAGTATTGTGTTTCTATATCTCTGAATCATGATTTTCATCATAACCTTGAAAAACGTGGTTAACAGGACTCCTCACATAGCAATATTTCATCACATCCAACTCCGTTTACAGTTTTTCTGCCCTGAAAATTGGCCTCATTGCCCTGACTGAACAGAACACCAACACTAAAAGTCCTTCCAATTCACAATTACATGTATTTTCACAGGGCAGGGTCAGTTGGGGGAAATTGCAGTTTGCCTCCCATGTAGTGAACGCCTTTAAAATCTCCCAACTGTTCCTTTAAATAACCTGCCCGTATGCATTTAATATACAAAAATTAATTCATAAGGATTTTTAAATGTAGTACTAATGACTTGGGGGCGGCACGGTGGCTGAGTGGTTAGCACTGTCGCCTCACAGTGAGAAGGTCCTGGGTTCGAGCCCCGGGTTCGG
>JAQLOM010000032.1:19569599-19583496 GCA_030068315.1 Chrysichthys thysi
GCGGTAGATTGGTGACCTGCCCAGGGCGTATCCCGCCTCTCACCCGATGTCAGCTGGGATTGACGCCAGCTTCCCCCCGCAACCCTGAACAGGATTAAGCGGCAGAAGACGAAGACCCAGCTCAAGGAGGGTTTTTTATTTTTATTTATTTATTTATTAGTATTATTATTTTTTTACACATGGAAGTCCACACTTGAGCTCCCTTGCCGTTTGGTTTTCTGGACCACATCTGAGTCTGAAAATGGCTTTCCTATTCAGTCAAACGTACTGAGCTTCTGGTGGAAATAGCTTCCAGTTTAGAAAAACATTGCGAGCAAGTATACAAGAACCCATTGAGTAAAGATCATGTGTAGGATGATGAGTTGCCCCTTCAGGTTATGTAGAAACTTTTACCTTGAGTTTGGAGCTGGGATTAAGCATGATGTACTTGATGTGCCCATGGATGTTCTCCACCCAGGATGCTAGCCATGTGACTGTGTTATCATGCTGCACTCTCTTCCACCGATGGCCTGCAGGTGGCTCTGGGACCTTCACATCTCTGACCAAGACAAAGATCATCAAGTATACATACATTTTTTTTTAAAAATCCTTCAGTGAAAGTATTTGATAGGACTAAAATAGGAGTTTGCTCATGTCTCAGCGGTTCACGCATTCTTCACACAAATGACTTGAAGCGCCACCATGGGCCAACACTGACTGGGATAAGATTAAACACATAAAAGAGCTACAGACCTACAGGGGCTGTGTTACTGCGGTGTAATGTAATGTTCCCGAAAATTATACACGGAAACAATTAAGAAGCAATCAACCGCTTAGCTAATCTCCATCCATGTGAGCTTTTACTTACTGACTGCAGTTAATGATCACATCCTCAGGCTGGACACGCTTCTTCAGCTTGCCCATTTTGGGGTGTTCCCCTCGTCCTCTAAACAGCCCTGGAGGCTCCAGACGAAAATTGCCCATTTTCTCCTTATGTCCATCCAGCAGACAGTATCCATACTCCTCCGTTAGTTTACTGGCTTCCTCCTTTAAAGCCTAAGGGACAGGATAGATAAGAGCTACACAGCATTTATTTAGATACATCGGTAGTATTGCTTTAAAAAAAATTAACTACTAAAAAACACACACACAAACACACACACGCACCAGTTTTTCTTCTTTAGTCATGTTCTTCTTTTCTTCTGACTTTTCCACAAAGTATTTATGGATATTGCTGAAGTCACACTTGGACAGCTTCTTGATTACTTTCCTCTCATCTTCTGTCATTACCTAGAGACACAGCAGGACATACAAGCCTAACGAAGAACAGGTTTTCCCAGCAAAAACAGAAAATGTGAGGCATCAAGGATAGCAGATAGATTACTGGCATTCAGAAAAGAAGAGCATACCTCCCTCCAGTCAGTGAAGAAATTATTTTGAAACGTCTCCTTGGTGGTGTACTCATGATCCAGCATCTTGGCATAGAAAGTTGCTACTTCTTCAGCAGCTGAGCTAAGGTGCACAGGTTTTCCTTAAAAAACAAAACAAAAAACAAAACAAGAACACAAATAACCTTCAGCTTTTGGACAAAAAAGACAACACATGCAGTATACAACAGAACACATACACTCACCATCATATAAAAATTGCACATGGCTTGGTAAAAGTTCATACTCCGGTGGGAAGAGAGGCCCCTTATGTTCAAGACTTTTCCACTTTTGACCGTCGGCATGTGTCCCTTCCTCCCACCTGCACAAAAGTCATGATTAAAATAACTCAGAAACTTAAACAAACATTCTAAAAAATTTTTATCTGGGTTGTTGAAAAAAATGTCAAAACATTACAGCAAACAAATAACTGTGGCAAAAAAAAAAAAACCCCACCAACAACTAGCTTAGCAATGCCAAAATGCAGCAAAAAAGTATGTTCAAATTACATCGTGTCACCCTTTTATTAGGTACACATATGAAATCTCACAGCCACTGGAAATTTCATCACATAAACCTACCCTATACTTATAGATGCACTAGGTGGATATACAATTACTGAACGTTATCCTACTATAGGAGCATCACTCACTAGATATTATTTGCATGTTGGAGCATTACCAGCACAGTAGATACACACTAGCATGGTAGGGGTATTGAAGTGCATATTTTTCAGGGTATGACTTTCATAGAAAGCATTTAACATTAATATAATTTACACCTTGTGGAGCTCCTTTGGAACAGGGGTATAGACACTGAACAAAATTTATAAAAAAAAAAAAAAGGAGAAGTGAAAACAGAAAGAAAGAAAAACACATAAAAGATTATCAAAATGAGGAAAACAAAGGGAAGAAAAATATTTCAGAAAAAGGTCCTTCATCATCTTATACCGATACATACCGACACGAACATACAGACACACAAACAAAGAATGTGCATATATTTGACATTTTCTACAGTTTTTTTTCTTCTTCTCTATATATACACCGTGTACACTTGTCACTTTATTAGGTCTGCCTCCCCGACTACTCCTCCTCCTTCTGGCTGTTCCCTTCAGGGGTCGCTACAGCGAATCATCTGTCTCCATCTAACTCTATTCTCTGCATCCTCTTTTCTCACACTGACTAACTTCATGTCCTCTTTCACTACATCCATAAATCTCCTCTTTGGTCTTCCTCTAGGTCTCCTGCCTGGTGGTTCCAACCTCAGCATCCTTCTACCCCGATGGTAAATATTCTACTTGTACATTAAAGGTAAATTGTACACAGCTAACTATATTCATCACGCACTGGCCTTGATAACTGAAGGTTTCTTCTGACAGTGACCCCACAGTTAGCTCTAGTCTTACAGTTACAGGCCTGGTACAGGAGGTCTGACAGAGTGACCCGTGAGCACTGGTACTAGTAAGGGAAGATCACTCCATACACTGGCAGCTCTGTGTGAGATGTTAGATATATAGATAAATCTCTGTCATTGTTACAAGAACAACGAAATTTAAAGTGCTCTCCCAGCAGTGCAACATTCGACAACAAGAACATATGTACACAGACAAGTATAACAATTCAACCACTTCAGCTTAAGAAAACAAACAAACACACACACACACACACACACCCCCCCACACACTTTTACTATTTCTTGCATAGCTTATTTCACACAATTTTTTCAGCAGCGCTTAAAGTTGCTATTGCAATAGGATAGAAACTGCATGTTTCTATTCAAATGTTAAGGTGGATCCTAAGCAACCTGAAAGGAGTGAATGGTTTGCATGTGCTTCTTCATTAATAAATGACCCAACTACAAATGAACATAAAAAGGACACTAGCTCTGGGTTGAGCACCAGTTACACACTTCTAGCCCTCACCTAGACCCCCAGACCTGTACCAAAGATAAAGGGTTATATTTATATTCTGGATTGTTCTTTCTACTTTAGCACTGCAAGAATTAGAATAATAATCAGGAGGAATAATGTGGCACGACATGGAGAGCTGGCCGGGAGTGGGAGAGAAACATCCTACTTGAGAATCAAAGCACTTTATACGGACAGCGTAACCATGGCAACAACTGATCTATTCGCTCTGTGCACCACTGTATGCAGCCAGCTAACCAACCTTGGCACGCGCACGCTTGCAGGGGCACGAGCATATTTTCTGACGGAGCGACACGCAAACGCAGATCTGTCAAACTTCACGGAGACGCGAATCAGCAGAGACAAAGCATCAGAGCACCTTTTCATTCCCCAAAAATGTAAAATAAATAAAAAGTAATGCAGGACAAAGATGTGAAGTCACTGCATAGCCAAGATACACGCGCGTAAAGCGTATTATTGATGGTGTCACAGCTGCTATTGTCCGACCGGAAACGCGTGATGATCTCGAGTTCCGCACAAAACAAAAGGAATGGATGCAATTAATCAATCAATTAATAAATAGGTGTGCGATCTGATTACCTCAATTTTTACGAAACCAGAGATCCATACATTTAATTACACAGTAGTGCATGCTTATTCAGGAGTACAATAGTATGTTCTCTATATTTATTAGAACTTTCAGAGTCCTGAACTTTCCACCAACAGAACACACGATCCAAGATGACACAATATGTCAACACCTACAACAACAATAATTATAATTTTGATTATACTTGGCTGTGATTTACACTGCTGTAAATAATCAATCGATAAAAAAAAAGTAACAGAACTCCCAGCTGTGTGTCATGGAGCCCACTTTCAGATCCACTGATCTGGACTACCTGTCGCTGAAAAAATAAAGACTAAACCAACACCATATAGCAGCCTCCCATCACTTTCACACATTCTGTATATATAAAAATATAGACATTCCCTATATGGTGAAGTGATTTTATTATTCTGTATTACTAGAGGAGTTTAAACCCTTACCATTTCCATTTACCAGCTTCATCTTCAGCTTTTTTTGCTTCTCCTTTTTCTTTTTCCTTGTCTTCATCCTTCTCCTTCTTGGCCTTTTTATTTTTCTTAGGTTCATTCTGTTCTGTGCTGCACGAGCTCCTTTTTTTCTTCTGGCCTTGCGTTTTATCTTTTGTAATATTGACAGTGCACTCTTTGTCCCACTTCTTTTCAGCCTCGGATTTCTCTTTTCTCACCTCTAGATCTTTCTCAACAGACAGACAGGCTTGTGTGCAGCCAGAGATGGGATCAAAGATTTGCTCTTCGACGTCTTCCTCTTTTAAAGCTGTCAGAGACGTGTGGCGGTTATCAGTCCGCTTCAGTTTTGCCTGTTCAAAATGGTTTCATATGAACAGAATGATGAATAACTAATGAAGGTTATAGGATTATCTGATGCAATAACCTTATTCTAACTCTTGACCAAAGAGCAAATTAATAAATGCACAATAAGACCATAATCACATCTATAAAAGAAGACGACAAGCTCAATGTCTTATTCTTATGACATATTTGAAAAGATTTTACAAAATACTTTAAATTATGCACTTACGTGACTTTTATTACTCTTGACATCAGATGAACATTTACTCCTTTTATTTTTCGGATCCTTTTCAGATCTGCAAAGCAAGATACAGTTTGAAGAGATGAGTTTTGCTCAAACACTTACACTTACAATTTCATTTAGGTTTATTTAGCTAAACACTGCCTTGTTTCTTTACTAAATGGACGGACTTCCCCTCACTTCTTTACAGGTATGCCTCCAGGGTGTGATGGATAAGCGCTACACTATATTGCCAAAAGTCTGTTTACACCTGACCACTCATACCGACAGGTGCTTGATGAATATCATTTTATAGATTTAGTTCCAGCTTTACTGTTATAATAAGCATCGCTCCTCTGGGAAGGCTTTCCACTAGATTTTGGAGTGTGGCTGTGTGCGCGCATTTATTTACATTCTAAATGACATTCTAGAAAATCATGTGCAAATGTGTACTTTGTGGCAACCGATTAAGGAAGTACCACATAGATGTGCTGATCATGTGATCACAAGCTTTTGGCCATATAATGCATCATCAGGCACAGGCAAATTCACTTATTTTCTAATTCACTTAGTGCTCTGGGATTTGAACGTGTATGCAAATAAATGCAAAAATGTCAGTCCATCATGACCCCTGGATTCAATGTAATGTATGAAATCTATACATGATCGCATTTGTGAAATTCACAGAGAACCCGCATCATTTTCCAATCCCAGAATCATCGGATTGCTCACATACTGCATTTCTCATATTTTACAAACTGTTGAGTGAACTGATGTGTGTTTACATTAGATATATTAAGGCTTAAAAAAAAGACAATATGATCGGGGGGGGGGAGCTAGACTTTTTACATCACTGTATAAACCTCTCTGAAAGAAAGTTCACATGAAATGACTTCAAAATGTCCATTATTGCACCTGCTTCCGTGGAGTATAGGATCTTTGTCATCAGTAGACTGGTGTTGATCCTTGTGACTCTGGATGCTTTTGTTGCTGATAGTTCTGGACTAGAAATGATAAAGAATGGACCATTTATTAGCAATTACTCGAACACTATCCAAATCACAAATCTGAGGGGAAAAAAAGAAGGGGGAAAAAAAACAAAAAAAAACCACCACACCTTGCAGTTCTCAGTTTCCTCAGATACAAAAGTTCTAAAAAGATAAAAACACAAAATCATATGCACCATAATACAGTATTTAGTCTTAATAGCAAATGGCCAGCAAAACTGCGATGTTGCATTTGAGTTCGATGAGATATCTTAACAGCTTATAAATGCAAATATTCATAACAAAAGGTTAACATATAATCATTGCTTTCAATTATATTTTGCAGCAAATACACTGATTAAACCCATTATGTCTCAAAGTGCATTGTGACATAATTAACACAATACTGATATTATATTGTCATTTTACCCAGCTCCAACTATAACAATAAAAATGTTTATGAAATGGTTCAGAGCCACTAACGATTCATATCCTTCATGTTCCGTTTCCCCTTGTGGTTGCATTACTTCCTCCAAGTTATTGTTTCTATCCACTCTATAAGACAACAACAGATCATTCATATTCATATTATGCTAGAACATTTCAGGTATTAGTATCACACAACTATTTGGAATCATTTAAACAAACTTCTAATAACTAACTTGCCTCTTTTCCAAGTCTTCATAGGAGTCCTAACAGAAACAAGTATATTACTTACATAAGTCACAGCTCATAGAGAATATTGAAAATGGCCAGAAGAATGGTAATAGTGCCATCACATGGACAATATTTCACAAAAAAAGGGCAGAGATCATACCAACTTAATGCCCTCAGCATCAGATCCACTGTTCCCAGCATCAGCCTTCAATTTTTCAGAGCTATGTGAAGCATGTATAGTTAGTTATGACAGACAACATGGTTTCATTTATTTGGAGATGAAGACCTGAATCTCACCTTGTGATCTTAGACTCCTGCAGAGGTTTGTGTGAAGATCCTGAGTGCAAGTTCTTAAAGAGGATGAGAAATTACTAAAACAGGCTTGTTGTATATGTGGGTTAAAAACTGGTTACCTTTCATGTTCATAATACCTTTGCAGATGATCTGTGGTGCTTTCCATTTACTTCAGAACCTTTAAGCTTTTCCTTGGATCCTGATTTTGCCTTCTTCCTGATTCTGGTGTGAAAAATGGTTTATGACAAATTTGGTAGAGGAAAAGGTCAGATTTTGCAACATATGCTAAATAATCCCAAATGCCATATACAGTTTTCAGGCAGAGTTAAATTTTTAGTCTGACAGCAACCCAACTGTGCGATGATGAATATGCTCTCACAGCCAAATTTGGATTTCATTGCCGATATCCTGCAGTGGCACATTATATGACCAAAAGTATGTGGACCCCTGACCACCACACCCATGTGTTATTCCTCCCCAAAATGGTGCCACAAAGTTAGAAGCCCACAATTGTCTAGAAATTCTTTAATGTTGTAGGTTAACAGTTTTCTTTAACTGGAACTAACAAGTCCAAGCCTGTTCTAGCATGCCAACGCCCCTGAGAGCAATACTAAAGCTACATGAAGACAAGGTTTGCCAAGTTTAATAAAAGAAGTTGAGTGGTTGGCACACAGCCCTGACCTCAATCCCACTGACCACCTTTGAGATTAACTGCAATGCGGACTGCACCTCAGATCTCCTCATCCAACATCAGTTCCTGACCTCACTAATGCTCTTGTGGGTGAATGGGCACAAACCTCCCTAGTTATGCTCTAAAATCTAATGGAAAGCCTTCCTAGAAGAGTGGAGGTCATTATAACAGTAAAGAAGGACTGCATCAGGAATGGGATGCTTGAAAAGTACATAGGTGTGTGGTTGGTCGAATGCCCACCATGTAGTGTACGTTGGCCAGGTAAAAGTGGTAAAAACAGGCTAGCACTGAGCCATCTGTAGCTAAGCTGACTGCACTATAATAACACTGTGGCTTTTTACAAGCGTGTCTCGATTCCCATACTGAACCTTTGCTCTGTGCGCGATTATAAATGTACTGTGTTGTACATCAATGTATTCTCATAGCTATAACATCTATAAGAAAAGACCATTTCAGGAGCTTGGCTGAAAGAACTATTTAAAGAAGCATCATGTTTTTCAAACCAGTTACTTCAATAGGAAATGCATGAAATTGCTTCTAAATATTACTAAGGCATATGCACTCACCAAACACCTTATTAGGACCACCTGTACGCCCATTCATTCAAATATCTAAAATCACCCAATCATGCATTACAGAGCAATGTAGAAAATGACGCAGATGCAGGCATCAGCTTCAGGCAATGTTCACATCAAGCATCACCATGGGTAAGAAAAATTTCTCTCATTTTGACAGTTGCATGATTGTTGGTGCCAGACAGACTAGTATAACTATTTCTTTAACTTCTGATCTCCTGGCATTTTCATTCGGAACAGTCGAGAGTTTCCAACATTGAGGCGGATGGGCTACAACAGCAGAAGACCTCTGAGAGCAAAAGCAGGCCCTACCTTTTTTTTTTTTAGTGTAGTGTTATTAATAAAGTGCCAAGGGAGTGTATTTTGCAAAGCTAGTTATGATTTTTGAAAAGTAGAGTAAAAGCTCTGAATAGCCACAAGGATAAATCTGTCTGTCAGACACGGCAACCTTGACTGTAAGTCACTTTGGATAAAAGCTGCCTCTAAGTGAAGGAATGCACACAGTCGGAGGGATACAAAAATGAAACGTTTTCCTGTTCCTGTACCTGCGGTCGTCTGTCTCGGCGGATCTTTTCTTGCTGTGTGAATGGCCTTCTCTTGCTCTCTCACCTTCCTCTTCTGTCTTCATGCTTCATCCCTGAGTGAGGTTTGAGCAGTAGATGACACAATGACTAGAAGTTTCAGCTGAAAAGTCTGGAGAGAGATGGAGGGAGGGAGAGAGACTGATAACATTATTCAACTGGTATATCACGGCATTAATGTGATTTTTCACATGCTTGACTGAAGGTAAACGGCAGACATTTATTTACCAGGTCCCTAACCTCCATAACCTGCCCCATTCAGACTAGCCCATTCTCTGCTGTCGAACTGAATGTTTATTTTTTTTTATCTTTTTTCCAGGTTGTCTGTATCAGACATCATGGCCAACCTGTTGTCATTTTCCTATTTTATTTTATCTTATTTTAATGAGCAGTAGGCTAAGCGTGGCCAATATGCGAAGAACAACACAACAGCCCTGATACTTTAACTTACCAAGCTTAAGAAATCAGCACCTTATAGATAGATTAGTTTTTCCCCACAAAAATGTTTTTCTTCAAGCTAGTCCTACCGCTAGAGCGTGAGAAAGGGGTGGAAGAACATGGCGTAGCTAAATTAGGTAAATGAAAGTCATATTTCAGACCCGAGGTGTTTGTTAGCCTACCTTATTCACACACCTGAAAGCTTCCAAGTTCGCCTGGTCGCTAATTGCGCATGCGCATCAGTCGTGCTGCTTCCCAGGCTATCGAGCAGCGCCTGTTTAACGCCTGACGTTCACACTGCGCAAAAGTGCTAATTTATTCTTTACACCACCTCAAGGGAAGACATGACACATAACAAGGACAGAAGAATGCTTCACTAAATAAGGATACTATCAAAATATGTTCGGACTGTTATGTCAAAACAAAACAAAACAAAAAAAAAACACCTAATAACCAGGTCACACACACTTCACTTCATACTACAGTGATAATCAGTCAAGTGGGCCAACAAGATAAAACATGGCTCCCTACTGTTGACAATTTGGGCCCTGAATTTTTTTTAATGGTTTAGATCATTGTCAGTAACCATTTTTCTCCAAATCTGAAGTCTTCCCTGGAAACAGTAGGTGTGAGGTGGTAATACATGTTAATCCATCATCACAGGGCAGGATGCGCGCACACACACACACCTAGGGGCAATTTAGCTGAGTCAATCCACCTACTGGTGTGAGTAAGGAGCTGTTAAAACCCAGAGGAATCCCAGCACAGACAGAAAGTCAAGCCCAGGATTGAACTGAGGACTCTGGAGCTGCCCGCTGTACTGTGCTGCGTGGTTTCCCACTTCATTTCATCAGCTAAATTCCTTACAAGCTGCAGGTTTTTATGTGCCACACACACAAAACACACATAGGTGCAACTGATGCACAATAGTCTGCACTTTTGAAAACGGATTTTTTTTTTTATTACAGCAAAAATATCAATAGGGTAAATTTTCTTTTCATCTTACAAGATAGTTGATGGAAAGATTGACCAACAAAGACAATTTTCCAACAGCATTTTGATAATTCTGTTTTCTTAGCAAAACTGGCACTGTGCATGTGTACTGTGTCAACAAGTATAAGTCAGTACAATTCACTGTCCATTGCACTGCTACAAATACTCAAATACATTTGGTATGAAGTTTACAGTGAGAAAAAGGAAAAATCTCTCACACCATTTACATCTGGAACAAAATAAAAACATTCAACAGTGTTAATGAACTTATCCGTCTAAAATTAATAAACTAAGCTCCGATATTCTAACAGTTCAAAAAATGAACTTAATACAAGACCAAAACAATAAGACTGCATCTGATTACCATATCGAAATGGGTAAGAAAAGATTGTTCTACAGTGCATTAGTGTGAGTGTATTAAACACACACACTAGTAATGTTATGAGCATGCTATGGATTCCAGTTGCTGCTCGGCCTCGGCTGCCATGGCGGCCGCTTGCAGCTGTTCAGTCTCACTCTGTAAGCTGTTTGCAGACAGCTGCTTCCTCTCACTGTGCATGTTGTTCTCATGTCTCTTCAAATCTGACGCTTTGGCAAATGCCTTGGTGCAGGAAGTACACCTGAAAGGCTTTTCACCCCTGTGTCGCCGTTCGTGGTCCTTCAGATGGGACTTGTGTTTAAAAGCTTTCTCACACATGTGGCAGTTGAAGGGCCGCTCGTTGCTGTGCACCCTCTCGTGTTTTTTCAGATCTGGGGCTCGGATGAAAGACTTGCCGCAGTCTTCGCATCTGTAGGGTTTGAAGCCAGTGTGGATTTTTAAATGCTCTTTCAAGTGGGCCTGCGTGGTGAATGCTTTGGTGCATATCTCACATATGAAGGGTCTCTCAGCAGAATGCAGCTTTTCATGTTTCCTCAGCCGGTTCTCGTCCACGAAGGTCTTCCCGCAAACCTGGCAGGCAAACTGGTCCCTGTGGCCGTACAGCAGATATTCAAGCTTCATGTCTGCGGCGGCCGTGCTCCATCCGGGAGCCTGCTCGTCCTTGACGTCACCCATGCTGTCAGCAAACGCGAGGGTCTGGGTGTGAGCGGCAAGCTCTTTGGGTTCAGTGTCCAATGCTTCCACATCCTGGTCGTAACAGGCAACCTTGTGTACTTCCTCTTGCGTTAGCTCTTTCAAAAGTGAAGTGGCTTCCTCTACTCGCAGGGCACTGTTGGGTGACTTGTCTAGGTCGTGATTGCCTTGAGGTTCCTCTACAATATCGTCAGACGGTGTGTCATCCTGGTCCCCGATGACCTGGACATCATTGTCTTGATTTAACTGGGGCTCGTCCGGTTGAAGCCCCATTTTCACAAGGTCATAGGGATATTTGGCGTTTTTATGGTCATTTTTCTCCTCAGAGGACATGTCACGTTTCTGTGAGCAGAGCTTGTCCAAAAAACGTATTCCGAGTATTTGTCCAGACGACATCATTAAATTAATATCTTTCTTCTTAACCGAGATCTTCGCTGTGTACATGTAGTTCAGCACCTCTTCGAAGATGTCCGAGCGGATGAAGTCGATCTCGATGACCGAGGAGCTGTCCACCTCGTGCTTCTTAAAAAGCTTTTTAAAGTAATTACTACAAGCTGCCAACACACACCGATGGGCCCTGAACTTGACGTCTTCGACCACCACAGCTATGTCACAGTGCTCGCCCTCTAACCGCTGCTCATTCAGAATCTTCAGAAAAATAGTTTTGTGTTCATCATCCACATATTTCAAGGTTTCTGACATGCTGGAGCAGGGTCCTGGACAGAAAGGGAGAAGACAAAACAAGATGTTCAGTGTTCTTCAGAATAACGAGACGTAATTACACCATAAATAACAATCGGGCACTTTCTTCACAGCTTACTCCAAGTCAGATCAGGAGATCAACATGGTTTTGTTTATTTGACTGGGCACAGGACTTTTAACAGTCGAACAAAACATAGACAAGTGGACAAATTGCTGTACGCTTTAAGGAATTATTATTATTATTATTATCATCGTCATCATAATCAATAATTAGCATCCAGCTTGGTAACCCGTGTATTAGAAGCGATAAACAAAGCCTGAGATAAACTCAGTCATACAGCAGCTCCTGAACCACTTTAGGTTGCTAGCTAGCAGGCTACCGCTGTCCCGAGGCCGGAGGTAAAGTCGCTGTGAAATGTTGGATTATTTCAGGATACCACCAAGCACTAAAGTGTTTACAACTTTACAAGCATGCACTGCGCTAATTTAAGGTTCCTTTGGGCTAATAATCCTCTCACGGTGTTGTTTACCTGCCGCATTAGCCACCTCGGTTAGCAACCATCTTGTTGTGCTATCACCTAAAGCTAGATGCTCCTATGTACGGTTAGCATTTAGCAAGACGGACGGCTAGCCAGCTAGCTAGCATTAGAAATTCACCGGCCAGCTAGCTAGCTAGCTAGCTAGCATCATAGCTAACGTTCGTTAGCAAACCATTGTTATATCGAATACAAAACAAGTTAGCAACTGAAATCCGTGAATAAAATGTCTATCCATCGGGCAAAAACACCTTGTCCTAATAACAGGGCTACATGGCGGCAGTTTATGAACACGGGACCCCGTGAGTGTCTGTGAGTGTGTGTGTGAGAGAGAGAGAGAGTGAGTGTGTGTGCGTGCGTGTGCGTGTGTGTGTGTTCCCCCCTCTAGTAATATGGACGCCGTTCACGACGGACACAAGCACGAGCAGCCATGAACACTCCTGACATGACGAAGCCGAGAGCGCGCAAGCATCCTGCTCAAACATTATGCAATTATTTTAAAAGCTGCTCCAATTAAGGAAAAAAGCGCATTTCTCACCCTTACGTGGCGTTTTGATCCCCTGGTGAAGTCTACGTGGAATGTCACGCAGCCTATGGTGAATAATGCACTTTGTGTTTTGTTGGCCTGAGGACGAGCACACACACGCGGGAGGACGCGCTTGCGCCAGCACGGAACTGCAGACAGAGCGAGGGCGTGCGCAACCGCGCCGCCAGCCAGCGCACTTACGCAAACAGCGCACAGGCCCTCCACTCACCAAGCGCGTGCTGCAGCTAGGGTTTTTTTTAAAGGTACGCTTGCGTAATGTTAGTGAATACGAATCTCTGGAGCGCGGGTACGGAGCTGCTGGCGGCGCGAAAGCCACTGTCACGAGCGGGAAATGAGAGTGCACGTAGTTTGCGCGCTACTGTAACCGGGAGAGCTTAACAATGAGAAGGCTTTGATGCTATTCATGCGTTTGTGTTTACATTTTAAACACATTGTCAGTAAAAAATAATTTTTCATGGGTAGAATTTAAGAACAAAATGGATCTCAGAGGTCATGTCTTCTTTGCTTGTCCTTAAGGTTGGCAAAACTACTTTTTATTATAATCTACACCGCATCTGTGTGTATGTAGGATGGCAAGAAAAGTTGAATTAAATAGAAAAAAAAATCAAACGCAACCTATTTGATTTATATTATGACTTGAATGTTTTTTTTTTAAATATAGAAGTCCATGCCTTCCATAAGGAGAGACAATTTTGGTCAATATTTTTTTTTCTTCTTCTTCCAGATTTCTGGATAACTTGCATGTATAATACATCTCCTCTTAGACTGCACTTATATAAATATAACCCAACAGAAAAGTGCTTTTTTGAACACCCCTGATTATCTATCTATCTATCTATCTATCTATCTATCTATCTATCTATCTATCTATCTATCTATCTATCTATCTATC
>JAQLOM010000032.1:19600727-19616980 GCA_030068315.1 Chrysichthys thysi
ACCTATGATGAAAATTACAGGCCTCTCTCATCTTTTTAAGTGGGAGAACTTGCACAATTGGTGGCTGACTAAATACTGTTTTGCCCCACTGTATATATATATATAACTTTTTGTGATTTCTAAATACATGTTTTAAAATAGCTAACATAAATAAGGAATATTCTTGAATTTCTGCAAAAACCTCTAAAGCAGTAAAAATGGCTTGCGGGAAAAGCGATTTTTACTGCACTTGGCAGTTTCAAGTTTCAATAAAGTATTAAACCCTTTTTACGGCTTAAGAGCATTCAAAGTTATGAAGTCTGTTATGTTGGGCTTTTTAAGACTTCTTAAAATGTTAAAAAAAAAAAAAAAAAAAGATTTGTCATGTCAATAATTTACGACACAGGGTTTTTACTATAATCTAAGAATCACTCCCAGAGTGTTTATTGAAGATTGCAACCTAGCAGCAGCTGTCACTTACATGGTTGCATGTCTCTCAGTCATACTGAGAATCTAATTTGGCTACAATCTGGGATTCCTGCATGCTGTGACAACTGTGCGTTTGATAACAAGCATAATTAATACAGCACATTATTTTTTAAATACATCATTTGGCTTCAATTTTGATGTTCATGCATTCTGAAAATAAGCAGACCACACCCTTTATGAATAAAAAAAAAACTCTGCATGTATGTGACAGTAGCTGCAATATCTGCTACAGTGTAGAGAACATATCTTGCTTTCTTGAGAACATATCTTGCAATGTGTTGCTGAAAAATATCCCTCCTCTGAAATGGGTACATGAATGTGCTTGAGACTATCTTCACCTCCAATCTCACTATCTTTATGTGACCCATTTGATGAAACATTATTTACAACAATGCAGCAAAAATCAATGTGACATTATTTTCAGGAAACAGTAAATCATTCTCTGCTTTTATATAAAGCATTCATTCAGATCCAGTCCAAAGAGCCTTTTTTTCTTTAACAAGCACCAATCATTTTCCCCAGCATCTGTCAGCTGTGGCGGGCACAGCACTAATGTCTCAAGGTTAAGAGTGCTGCGAATAATTCAGCCTTTACTAGGTACATTCAGTAAGCGGCGCCTCATCCTGAAAATGCATCTGAAGGAAGTAATTTGTCTTTGAGACACAGCATCAAAATGGCCTATCATAAAAAACCCTAAATCTGTCTGAATGCTAGCCGAGTGACTGGGGCAATACTTTGCTTACATCCTCAGGAACAAGGGGTTCAATCATAGGAGCCTCGTCCAGCCGGGGGGATCGCAGCGGGGATGAGGAGAGACGCTTCTCCCACTCTGTTAAACCCGTTTTGTTAGTGCCTCCCTCCAGGAAAGTCCTCTTCAGCTCACTAATATTGGTCTGGTGTTTGACCAGCTCATCAGGTGTTTTATCCACCTCCTGAGTAAATAGCAGAATTGTTGTTATTACTAGGGATAATAATAATAATAATAATAATAATAATGCCAATGTATTTAAAAAAATGCCAAAGCAAATGCCATAAATTGGTGTCTCTTTTCTCTTCTGGGGTCTCTCTAATCCTAAATTATACTGCACACCATTCCACATTACCATGTTACCATAATTTAGTGATTATCTGAGAAGAAGAAGAAGAAGAAGAAGAAGACTAAAGGGAAAAAGACTATAATAAGGAGGAGATCGTGAAGGAGAAGGCAGCCTAAGAAGAAGAAGAGTCATATGAATGACTATAAGTACATTTTACTTGACAAGCACACCCAGAAGGAGAGCCAAAACCCTTCATAATTAAACGAAAGCATATCAATTAAACAGTACATTATATTAAAGAGAAGCATATTAATAGGTCTGTAAAATTTTAGCTATATTGCCATATGAACATTTCTGGATACGATGTGTTTGAAAGTTCAAGCAATAGGTTTATGCGCTAGCATTAGTGCTGTGAGGAATATTCCTTTTAAAGTTTATATTATTTTAATACAGGAATTCACAAATTATGGGTCGTGACCCCACACAGGGCTTCCTGATTTACAAAAGGGGTCACTAGAGAAACTCAAACACTCTATAAGTGTTTCTTTCATTTATTTTACAAATTAGTATTAGAAATATTAAACATGGATTTTGTATTCCAAAATGTTGAAATGTTAATAGGAGGCACATTCAGACAAGACACATTTCAATTAAAATGGTACATGCTATTTTTGTATTTTTTACCAGCCTGACCACAGAGCAGCAATAAAAATGGACAATTTCACTGTCTATGTACAGTACTGAACAAAATAACATTGTGTCTCAAATTGCAACAGACCATTAGTGAGCATTAACACTAACAGGTTTTCCTGTTATAGTTTAAAAAAACAAAAAACTATAACGCAGCCTTCAAAACTGCTGAAAGGTCTGTTTTGTCTACCAGGCTTACAGATTTCCTAGATTAGTAAATCCTATTTAGTGTAAAGTCAAATTTTTTATTTGAGGCACAGTCTGGTACAACAATCATGATGGTGATAGAAAGTTTTAAGAGCGACAGAGCAGTGTGTTTAATATGCCTGTGCATGAAATCACTCACCATTTTATAGTTTGGGAACCCCCGATCTAATATCAACTGTAAAACAAATCTAGACATGTAGCAACTTCTAGTAGCTGCTTTAGCAAGCAAGCACAATTGCCTTTAATAAAGTACTCATTTAGGGTCTCATAACAATCTGGTACGGAACGATGAAGACATCGTGGAAGATGCAGCCATCGATTCTAATCCAATACCGTTAGTGTGGCTGCTATGTGGTCATTTTATAGCACAGTTGCAGTTGTTAACCATTAATGCTGAACAGCCATCACAACACTTGACATTAAAACAGCAAGACATAATCAACACCTTGCAGTGCTATGAACTTAATTTGAGACAGCCAATGTTAAGAGAATGTCACAGCTATTACATGTTTTATAACTGCTCTGCTGGACAAATTCAACAGCTGAGCTGCCACACCTACCACACACACACACACACACACACACACACACGTACACACATACACACACACTTGATTTTTAGTGTATTGTTTTCACTCCATGCACTACATCTCCCATTTGTTACCAACCTCCAGCATCAGCCTACTATGTCTGACAAACACATTTTCTCCTTTAATTCTCCTTCTAAAACTGGGCTACAGAGGGAAAGAGAGATCGATTTATTCAGTGAGGGTTTCCTACTGTCACAAATGATGAGTTTTGTGAAGCAGCTTCTTTTTTTTTTTTTTATCACCATTCTGGTAATATAATATTGCTGGAAGTGGAGATGCTGCACACACATCATGTGAAACTCTCATCACAAGTGTTATATATATATATTTTTTTTTTCATAGTTTCTCAAACTGATAAAAAAGCTACAGCTGTAACTATTCTGATATATTCCTGCAATGACACATGTAGTATTCAGAGGGTCTTCTCACCTGATTCCTTATTTCAGATTCGTCTTCCTGATCCGACTGCCAACAGGAGACACAAAATTGGACGTTTTCAGATCAATGAAACAACAACAGAGAGATAATGCAACAGCAAATGTGTGGCTGAAACCAAAAATGAGCATGATAAATGGAAAAACATACAGAATAAATTGTTCATAACTGATCCAGGTGAGAACTAACAGTGGCTGAGTACATTTCTAAACAAATGATTTACATTTTAATATCTGCTTCCCTGCTGAGTGCAAATCCACAGCTCAAAGGGCTCAGATACTTATCTACAATTCATCACTACATAGCAACAGTGTCAAAACTTCATTTAATAAGGTACAAAGCACAATTACTGAAATGTGCAATTGAGAAGCATATTTATAAGACATAGATATGCAGATAGATACTCATTA
The DNA here is from genome assembly GCA_030068315.1 of Chrysichthys thysi. Lineage (NCBI taxonomy): Eukaryota > Metazoa > Chordata > Actinopteri > Siluriformes > Claroteidae > Chrysichthys > Chrysichthys thysi. The sequence continues at coordinate 19,604,565 of JAQLOM010000032.1, forward strand.
AGGTATGGTGCTATAGTGCTGTACAATTTAGAGCTCAGGGCTGTAAACCTTAAAAACTGGAACTCCCGAGACAAATGAGTAACCTGTAAACTGTAGATGCACAATGACTAAGAAGTAAAAATATGCAATCAGATTCGAACATGTGACCTGTGCTGGCAAAATGAGTCGGAATGAGGAAATTTTCAAAAGTGAGTTATTATAAAGAGCTTTAAAATGAGGTATGGTTTGTTGAAATTGGACAAAAAAAGATCGCCTAGTAACTAGCCACTTTCGTTTACGTCTAATGGGGTTTGGAGATTCGCTTTCCATTGGTTCGTAAAAGCGCCATCAGGAATTCCATGTGTATTATCAGGAAGTAGAGGGAGTACGTTTCACAACGATACCAAACATGGGTAGGGGGATTCCCCCGTCTCGCCGCGAGCGCGCGGTGAAAAGCACGGATGTATCATGGAATATTACGACAAAGGACTAATTAATGAAGACGAATGAACATAATGAACAAAACCTTAAAATAAAAGTAGTTTGGGATGTTTCTCTTGCAGTTTTATCATGGGGATCAATAAATGAGGGATTTATGGACTCAATTTTGAGAAAATCTCAATTTCGACCGAAACCATGTTTTGCCTCTTAGCCCATAATTAGCCTGTGCGTTATTCCGACTCATTTTGCCAGCACAGGTCACATATGTTGTCCATACCCAATATCTTACAACATAAGAAATGAATAAATATACTTAATGGAAACAAACAAGCAAATAAATAAATGAAAGGTGTGTGAAAAGGTCAGGAACGTCAACCTATATTACAAACCTCAGTCGCTGTCAATTCACCATCAACAGCAGTGTCTGTAAAATCAGTCTGTAAGGTGCAAACAAGCACACATCCATTTGAAAGCATGCAAAGAAAGAAATCAGTCTATTATTTCTCACATGTATTATTCATAAATTGCACTGTACATAGTATTAGTCAAAAGTTCAGACAGCTACTCACTCAGGTTGTTCTATAGTTTTATAACCTAAGACACTTTTCAAAGCGAAGATGGCGTCTCATTTCTCTTTACTTAGTTGAGTGGTTCTTGGCATAACACGTATTACTACATTTGTTTATTAGGGCTATTTACTATATAACCCACAGTACCTGGGCTCATTACAACTGATGATCTCAAACGCATTAAGAAGGCAAGAAATCCCACTAATGACCTTTTGATGAGGCTCTGCTGTTAACTGAAAAGCATTCCAGGTGACAACCTCATGAAGCAATTTAAGATGATAACGATAGTGTGCAAAGCTGTCATCAAGGTAAACGCTGGTTCCTTGAAAGAATCTTAAATATGAAACATATTTTGTTTTTAGCACTTCCATGTCTACAGTATTGTTCTACAATGAAGAAAATACTCAACATAAAGGAAAACTTATGAATAAGCCAGTGTGTCCAAATTTTGACTGGTACTGTACAGGAGGTCCTCGGGTTACAACAGTCTTGACATAGGATGTTTCAAGTTTACGATGCTCGCTCCCATAAAAACTTTGAAAAATTGAGACGTGAGTGTTTCAGTTTATGCCGTTAGCATCGTACATACGGATTACGTGGGTGAAATAGTTTGGTTGCTCACGGCAGAAGAATACACATGAACGCGGCATATGAGTGAGGAAGTTGACTGTAAAAAAAAAAAGCGCAAGCGTTTGTGTGGCCTTTTATGGTTCCTAAACGAAAGTCAGAGTCTTCAGATGGTAGTGCTTTGACAAAGAGGAAAGCCATCACAATGGAAGTGAAATTAGACACTGTAAAGAGATCAGAAACAGAAGAAACGGGGACAGATATATATATATATATATATATACACACACACACACACACACAGTTGATCCTCTCATCTACGGACACCGCATTAATGGATATCGGATGCAACGGATAAAATCCGCTGGTCCATTAGCCAGAATGTCCGGCACGAAAGTTTATAAATGTGTGTGTGTTTGTGTGTCTGTCTGTCTTAGTTGTGCTTTTATGTTCTAGATTATGATTTTACAACTGTGTTAGGATAGGTAAGTGACTTAGGCTAGGGTGTGTTTCGACTTACACCAAAATTCGGGTTACATCACTGAATGGAACTGTGTCGTAACCTGACGACCCCCTGTATATATGACACATTGAGGCAAGTCACAGTGGTTGCAATTTAAAATTTAGTTCATTTTTTTGATTTACCTCACTGCATTACATCCATTAATAAATCAGAGTAGATGGCAATAAAAGGAGAATTCTTTTACAGACTTCATGGTGGTTCCTGAAATTGCTTCCTGACATATGAACCATGTAATGACAAATCTAGTCGTACGAGACGATCATTTCCTTAACATTCATTACTCTAGGATATGGTATTATAGTCATTATATTCCGTCTCATGCTGACCACGCATTCATAACACATTTAACAGTTACTGAATATTATACAACAGAGATGTTGAATTCTGTATTCTGATTGGTCAGAAAGCATTGATTTTTTTTTAATAACAGACAAGACGAATCACAGATTTATATTAATGTTCTCGCTTTAATACTTTGGTTTCTATAGTATCAGCATCTACAGGAACTTGTATTGTGGATTCTCCACATACTCTCCACATACTGCTTTTTATTTAGTTATATTTTTTAATAAAAATGATATGCTGAAGTTTTCTGTAAGGTGAAATTTATTTAGCATTTTGGAAGATGTTTCCAGTGTCAGCATTTTGCAATAATGGGAGGCACACGTGTAACTAAATTTTCCAGCTTAGGAAAGTCTTCAATACAAGAAGGTTTTGCAGTTTGTGGTTTCTCTCTAATATGACAACGTGCAAAAAAATTTTTTTTTGTCTTATAAATTTCAAGAGAGAGAAAAAAAGAGAGATGATGGAATGACTATTTATAGTTTTTATTACTAATAACAAGAAGAAGAATGTTGTTTTGTGGATATTCCACAACATTAAAATTAACTATATATGAATAAAATGTGTTGTCAAATGTGTCCTTCTCTAACTAATAAAGAGGTATAAAACACTCTGAGGCATGCTATTATTGGAAAATAATCAACTCTGCCTTGTGTCTGGCAGCAACACAACACCTGTCCTGTTTCCCCCCCCCATATGTATACTATGTACCGAAAATAAAATATAATGCAAATTATACATGTAATGTAGTGATAGTGATATTTGATCTATTTGTCCTGGTTGAAATGTAAAATAAAATAGATATTGCAACTTTCTATCAAATCAAGATATATTATGATTCATGTCATGATGCCTACCTGCACAATTCAATGTGTCAACTATAGACAAGAAAAACACTTTCCCCAATTTCGGACAATTTCTGCGCTATAACTCAGCGTCTATGTTGAATCACACTCTTCACATGACGTGACATTAGTGTTAAAAAAAGCACAAGCCTCTTCCTTAAGTTCTCAGGACTCCTGGGTATTTAATAGCTTCACTCCCTGCAGTGATCTTACAAGCAGAATCTGTTTATTGAATGGTTCATGCGCACCCAAAGCTTTCCCAACAGCAGACTAGTCAATTGCATGTAAATGTGCTACTCAATCTATTTTAAATGTGTAAACACACTCACTGAAGAAAGTATGGAAAAGAAGAACACATTTCCCATTTAGTTTTTTTTGGTTAGTGCAGTATGGAATCAATTCAATTTCATTTTTATTATTATTATAATTTGTTTTGCATAAATGCAATGTGTCATTGTGCAGTGGGTGTTCATTTATGGGTTTCTGTGAAGAACTGTACATTAGCCAATCATCTGCAGCAACAAGAAATTGTAGCACACAAATGATATTTCCATTTCATCTTCAGTACATGACTCCAATTATCCTGTGGCCTTGTATTTGACAGCTTTGCAAATTTTGATTGCCAACAGTACTGCATTAGCTGCATGACGTGACTGCGTTTATATGGAAATTCCAAAATCAGTGAAATAATCTTGCATTCATCATACAATCTGAGAGCAAGTTGCAATTAAATACATCAAGCTCATGATTTTGATTGCACGGTTAATCACTGGCAGCAGGCATCTGGGATTGTTTGTGATTTGGTACGGGATTGGTTTTTGATGACTTTTAGCAATATGCTTTATGAATTACTGCTGAACGGGGAAAAGGCTGAATATTAGGGTGAACAGATCTCTCTTTTTTTAAAAGTTTCTTCTAAATCAGCCAGTTAGGAGCCAACCTTTTACCTTAAGATTCTTTATAGCCTCAGATACTGAATTGACAATGCCTAAAAAATAAACCTTATTTCAATGTTCACTCATGCATGCACTTACGCATGATATCATTACAATCCACACACAAATATCACTACTTCATTTTGCAAGTTTTTACTTGTAGCACATTTTTCAGGGAAATGTTAATAAAAGGCATCATACCCTTGTGTCTTGTCGGACAGGAGTTGGTGGACTTGGCTGGGACAGATCTGTAGCTTTGGTTGTCTCGTCCTCCTCCTCTACAACAATGTTTTCTACGAGCAGCACTTCCTCCTCCTCTGATCGCTTCTCCTCTGCCTTCTTCTCTGGTGTAATTGTGGTAATGAGGTCACTCATGGCGATGCCCTTTGCAGCCCCGTACAATGCTGTGCCCATCTCTTCAACACACACAGACACAGACACACAGACACACAAACACACACACACACACACACACACACACACGGAAACAGTGCTTTTCATTTATTGCATAATAATTGCGATATGTAGAATGCAGTATGTTCAAAGCTTGGATGATGATGTCATGACATTGCAATCAAATTAACAAGGCCATTCTGCATTCATTTTCAGTCCTGCAGGGACTTTGAGAACAGCATCAAAGCAAAGGAGAAATTAACATACCAGAAACACAAAAATGCAGCCTTCATTTCCTGATATTAGCCTTGATCTATGACAAGAATCAAAAGTAATATCCAAGTAGCAATGCTGAAACACAGAGTCACAGTCAGAGACCAGTAACCGCCTCATTTCCAACATATCTTCAGTTTACATAATTAGGGATTTTACTGCTTTTTGACCCCTTCTGCCATTGCAAATCCAATAATTCACATCTTTATAGATGTAGATCAATACATTTTAGAAAGACCAAATATACAGTAAATGTTGATTAACTGAAATAGTTTTTAATAACCTACCACTGAGGTCAAACCTCTAGACTTCACAACTTACAACTCATCCTAGTTTAGGACAATCACTGCTCACATTTATTACATCAGACATGATCCGTTTTGTGAAGTGTTTTTATTTTTAAAATAACATTTGAATAATTTCTCTGGCAGTATTGATTTAATTCACATTACTTATGTAGCTCTTTGTTCTTCCTGAATCCGTCACATTTATAGACTCATTTTAAACATTCTTTCCTTGAGGTCATTCAGTTGTATAGTCACTGCTTTTGGTTTTATTGTGGGTTTTGTGCCCGAGGAAGCCTGAACAGAAATGCCATAAATAGATGCCTGTATGAAATTGAGGTTTGCGTATCAAGAGAAGGTGTGACAAGGCTTGTCAAATAAAATACCGTGGTACCTTGACATACGACAATAATTCGTTCCAGGAGCAAGGTCTTATGTCAAAAGTGTCGTAAGACAAATCAAATTTCCCCATTAAAATGAATGGAATTACTAATAATTCGTTCCAAACCCCCAACAAAACACAGCAATTTCTTTTGTTACATGTTTTTAAATACAAGAAATGTAGTATATAAATAACCAATTATGTATAAAACAATGTAAAGAAATAAACTGTTTTTTTAAGTGTACTTTACCTTGAGGATCACAAGAAGCGATGATGGAGGTGGAGCAATGAGGTGTAGGATTGATGTTGGTGGTGGGAGGAGGAAGAGATTGTCAGAGGAGGTTTGTTTACATTATGTACGTCATCCTCTATCACCAACTGAACACTTGCTATACGCTTACAGAACATTGCTACATTTATTCTACACTTTACATACCGCTAAACTTATGCTACACTTTAGCGCTAAACTTAACTTAATGGTAGAATTACTCCGCCAGTACTCCTTGCACAAGTCCATGACACGCACACCTTGAGCATGTTTTTCAATGATTTCCTGCTTTATATCTAAGGTAGGTGGCCTCTTCTTCTTCTCAGCACCAGCCTTGCTGCTCACTTTCTTAGGACCCATCATGAAAATACAGGGTACAGGACAAATAAAGTTCTAAAATGGCACAAAGAACACAAAACGAAGCGAGAAATGCTGCGGTGATGCTTACTCAGCGACCTCGACACGTGATCTGTAGGTCGGTTTGGGGCAGACTGGGACATGGGAATGCGTAATGGCGGTGGGCCACACAACATGTGATGAAATCGCCAATGTCATATCCCAAAAAACTGTCGTATCCCAAAGCAAAAAATAGCCCCACATCAACCTCGTATCTCGGAAATGTCGTAACTTGGGTCGGTCGTAAGTCAAGGTACCACTGTATATTGTATCACATACTCATTACAGTTTCTCCGTGGTTACTGTTGTAACAGAGAGCTTTGTCAAACAGTACTGTAGAAGGGATGTTAGCCACCTCATTAAAGCTTGTACATGACAAGCATGTCCTGGGCCCATGTCACAAACCAAACACTAAAATTTACATAGAAATAGTGTACATATGATGGCTATATTGGCATACTTGTTTCAGCACATTAGCTTTAGCTTCAAAAACAATCATTCTGCATTTTCTTCATCTGAAAGAACTGTTTTTGAAAATGTACATAATGTTACTTTAGGGTGAAATCCATTCCTAAGGATTAACTTACTCTGAAAATGCTTACTGCAGAGGTATTATTGCAAACTGTGGGGCAAAGGAATTGCTAGGAGGCATGGATCTGCATTACACTGGGTTTTCATGGGTCCTTGAAATCCTTGAAATTTTGTAAATTAAAAAAAAAAAAAGTATATATATATATATATATATAAATAAAATCACGGCTTGAAAGTTTTTGAAAACAGACATTAATAGACATGGGTCACTGAAAGTGCCGTTTGTGCAAGAAAAGAAATTGAAGCTCATTTGATATTTTTTAACTTGAGATTAGTAAATAGGTTATGTTCCGCTGTCTGCATGTGTCTCCCGCCATCTGTGTGTTCTTGTTTCATGTGCCACCTGCCTCGAGAAAGTGCTCGAATTTGAGGGAATTAACCTTGTCCTGTGTCTCAAACTATGTCATGATAGGTCCTTAAATTTGAGTGAAAGTCCTTGAAATTTCCTTAAATTTGAGGTTTGAGAAGGTGTGGGAACCTGATTACAGATATTGCATAGGAGCTCAAGATTTTAACCTGAGTGTATTTAAGAAAAAGTTACTGCTTGATAATATGCCAAAGGAACAGTCTACATTTTTCATAATAAAAAGAACAGAGGAGCTAATCACCATGTAAATATAAAATGATTGATTCCCTTTCCTCCCACCTTGCTTTAATATCGTTTTGGCCCGTGGTCTCGTCTCCACTGAATTTCAAATCTGCCACTAAGCTACCATTATACACAAGTACAGTTAACGTCGGTTGAATATATGCATTCGGGATACACCAAAAATGTTCTCAAAAATGTGGAAGTGGGCTTAATGAGGGAAAAAAGGTACACATATATAAAAAAAAGTTGAAGATGTCTACCTTAGATAAAACAAGTAAACAATTCAAACAGGCTCAGCCAACAAGCTGGATCAGAAATTACACAAATGTGTGCTATTATGTGTTTTTTAAGTAGCTGTCGACTTGTGCAACCCTGTGTAAATATTTTATATTCATCGTCCGTAATCTCAGTATGACCCAATTGCCCAATGTCCTCAATTTACCCTGAGGAATGTCCTGAGATTTTGTCAGTGAGATTACTTTGAAATTAGCAGTCAGTGGTATGAGCCATGCTAACAAGTACTTCCAGAAGGCAAAATGATGGAAAGCTAAGCAAGGGTAAACTGTAGCTAGCAGTGAGCTTGCACATGCCAGGCTAGCAGTTTAAACAGTGTAGAACATGCAGAGCTGGCCAGAGGATAGCAGAAATGAGAAGTCCATCGCACCTATAACCTACCAAACTAGCAAGCTTCTAAGGTCTAGGTTAGGGGTTGTAGATGCACGTATCTACCTGCTGGTTTTGTGCCATTCATAGTGATAAGCGGTTTAGGTCCTGGGACTACAGTCGCTGTCATTTGGGGGATGCTCCGCTGAGCTGAGGAGAAAGTCAACACCACAAGAACACTTGCTGTCTGGTTAATTAAAAAGACACCAGGTGTGTCCACAAACTAAGGTACCTCTTTTCTACATAGTAATATTTAACATAGTCATTAGTATTTCTGAAACTTAAGAGGAAAAGCACATAAAACACATCAACTGCTATCTGTATAACAGTTGCCTGTGCTACAATCTTGCCTAGTCCTATAATAAAGAGATCTCACTGGCACCATTTCTCCAAGCAACTGCTACTCATATTATGTCACGAGGCTGCTGAATACACTTGGAGGAAAGTGCAAACTGCTGTCTTCCATATATATTAATTCACAGACACCCATGATTAGCCAGTGGGGAAAAGATTCAGGACAAAGTAACGTCAAATTCCCCAACCAGAGAGCATAGACAAGTTTGCTCTGTTGGACTCCCGGTTATAGATGAGTGGCTGTAGTGGTTTTAGCTTTTGCTTGTGATGTCCAGGGTGATTCACTTGACATTTTTAATTACAGAATAGCTGGAGCCTCTTTTGAGTGAATCACCCTATACCTACGATACGGAAAACATTTTTGTTGTTGTTGCATCACTTGAAAGTAATTAATCCATAATATTGCACTGAGATGCTAGGTGCCTTGTTTGAGGCTATAACTTATAATTTAGGAGCCTGAAATTCTCTCCACAAAGCTCTGATCTTTTCCCCCTAAAATGTAGTCCACAAAGCATTAAAGTTAAACCACTACCTGCATGTGTTTATTTTGCAGTGATAAACTGAGGAGAACGCACTGCAGAGGACACAAGATTGTTAAATCAATTTAATTCAGTGTTTATTTAAAAAGCTGTATGAGGCAGCAATAAGCAATTAGCACAGGCATTGCATTTGAACTAAGCCCTGAATGTGACACTGGGTAGAACAAAAAACAAAACAAAAAAAAAAAAAACAAACAAAGAAAAAAAATTCCTATATCTATAGTATATATTATTTTATAAAAGCATTTGCCAGGATGTTGCATGCCAAGTTATACCTAACCAGCAATTTCCACTGTAGCTATCTATTACTTAGCGGTCTTAATGAAAATTGTGTTCATAATGCCTCTTTGGCATGTTAAACACATGGTAAACCTTTTATACATTCATGCTACTCAAGATCAACAAAGAAGTACAGTGGAACCTTGGATTGCAAGTAATTTGGTCTGCGAGTGTTTTGCAAGATGAGCAAGAAATTTAAATAAATTTTGACTTGATGAACGAGCCAGGTCTTGCAATACGAGTCGTATGCATAACCTTGTTCTGCCGAGCCTCACGTGATCACAACTTCTCCCTCTCACTCACTGAGGGATTGTGGTTCACTCGTATAGTCAACATCCGCGCTAACATAGAAAAAGACTGATTCCTAACTTCAAATGAGATCAGGGAGGTGTGTAAAATGTGTGAAAGAGTGCAAAACTTTGTAGAAAAGCACCATCCGAATAAGGCTGTAGCAGTGCGAGCGATGAATCTGTTTAATGACAATGCAATGTCGCATTTCCGCCAAATCCTCAAAAGGAGGAAAAAGCAGCCATCATTGGATAGTTTCCTTGTTAAAGTCGCATGAAAAGAAAAAGATCCCAGTGAGCCTGTGATGGAAATCCCGGTGGCCGGGAGGAAAGTATTACCCAGAAGTAATCTTTACAATAAGTAATCTTTAGAACAGGTGTGCTGCACATGTGCTCCACGCGGGCAGATTCATGACAATTTTATGTATTTTTACTTTGTATTTTGTATTAATCATTTTTATATAAATATTTGTGGGTTGTGAAACAAATTATCTGAGTTGCCATGATTTCTTATGGGAAAATTCGCTTTGATATACGAGTGCTTTGGATTACAAGCACGTCTCCGGAACGAATTATGCTCGCAAGCCGAGGTTCCACTGTAGTTTTTTTCTTTATGGGTTCTCACTTCCATACAGTAAACACAAACTCAAAACAGTTTTACAATCATCATATATCAAGTCAGGCGATCATTGTGAGCCATATTTTTAACAGGACCTGCCCCGGGTGTAGCTGCCTCTCGCATCAAAGTCACCTGACTTTATTCTAGCGAGTAAGCGGCATAGATAATGGATTGCTTTCTTTTTTTTCTTTCTTTTTTTTTTTTTTTTTAACAGAACAAGGTTCTTAAACCAACTAATAAAAATATAATTTTTTGTCTGATATTAAACCCTTTTCCTAGTTGACTCTTGAAGTGATATGCAGTTACAGAAGCAAAGGATGTTTAACCACAGCCCTCTCATATAGCAGAGCTCATTATAAGAGACACAGATAATGGGAACTCACACAGGTAAATTAGGCTTACTTTGCTCAAATCAGTAGTTCATTTCAGAACCATTTCATTAGAGAATTACTGCCCACCTCATGGGAAGGTTTCTTCAGTAAATCCAGGAAAATAACTACATTAGTAGTCAAAATCGCCACGTTAAGATGGAGAGTCAAAATCAAAAGTCTGCTGGCTTCTGCAAGCTCTCGGGGAGCAATAAAAATTTAATTTATTCCATTAATTAGAAACAGTGGGAGGAAAGAAAAATGTAAGTGCGCATTTGGAAGCAGAAATGATAAAACATTACTACAAAAGAAATCCCTGTGGTGAGTCTTTCTGTCTTATTCTTAACAATGTGGTTTGAGGAAAACAGGGGCACAAATGAATGCTGGGGTTCATCAGAGGAGCCGCCCAGCACAGCAACAAGCGCTTCTCAGCAGAGATACCACAAAGCAACTTGGGAGACATTAATGGAGGTCTGCTACCAGCTGATAAAAACAGGGGGTAGAGGGAGAGTAAAGGCCATGCTGGATGAAAAAGGCAATGTGAACACAAAGGAGAATAATGAGACAAACTCCAGTGAGGTTGACTGACATGCTGCCATTAACAGAGACACAAAAACACGTTGGCATCATGGTGAGAAACAGCCTGGACTCCTAATGTGTGTCAGCTCTTAGCCAAGATAAGATTTAGAGAAAAACAATGCCACTGTTTAACAGATGATCGTAGAAGAGTACAAATGCCAACAAAGCAAACGGTTTCTATTGATACATCTGAAGCGAATACAGTTACAATTTTATGACAATTACTTCAGTCAATTACTTCACTCAAGACAATGTTCGATAGTAATTGACTACAGTGACTGGAACTATTGGCAGGCATTGCTGAAAGACTGCCTTATTAGAGGAAATAATGTTTTAATAATGTCACTGAATAGTACATCAGCTCAGCACTCATTAAACTTGACTAAAGGTAGACCTGATTAAAGTGTGATTTTCAAATTAGAGACACACATTTAATTGTACTTTAATCAATTTTGCATTTTGGGCTTGTGGAATATTTTAAATTATGAAAGATCAATTTAAATAATGCGTTCCATTTAGGCTCAGGTTTTCTCCGTATTAAACAGTGCGTTTGAAAAACAAACCGATGCCATAATGAGTAACAGCGATTTCTTTACAGTTCTGCGAAGTATGATGAGTCCATATAACTGTATAGATTTCATCTGCAAAACAGCAAAATTTAATATGCATATGCATTGAATCTAGCCTCAGTAATTAAACACTCAAACACAGATTACAGACATATTAAATGAAATACTGAACCAACCTCCATCTAGACTGCGGGACATGATGTAGCGTTTGCTGGTGGAGCGCTCAAAATAGGGAGCTGGGCGAACTATTTGCGAACTGGCCCGTCTCGTTTGGACTTGGGTTCGGCCACTGTAGCGGAACTTGGAGCCAAGAGTCAGGAACTTCTTGGGTGGAGTTTCAGGAGATACCAACCTGATAAATAATGTTCATATGCTTTGGTTACCTGCAGGCATAAAGTGCTCATAATTCACTGCAAGTCTTCTGGATTCTCACATTGCTGAATAGATCCTGAAATGTGACTCCATTCTTTACCAAAGTCAGAAAGCCTTAAATTCCTGTTTCTGTTTTCCTGTTATATTTTTTTCTTGTTTACAGTTGAGAATCTGCTAAAAAGAATAGTGTATAATCTGTTTCAGTTAAATGTAAGTGATTTTAGCTGTCCATGTGTTTTTGTATATAAGCCCGAGCATCTTTAAAGCATGGGAGCTAACTTCAAGGCTAATGCAAATGACAAGAAGGAAAATATAAACAGTTTGTGTGAGAATTTAGGCACTCTAACAATTGAGTTATATATATATATATATATATATATATATATATATATATATATATATATTTATTT
>JAQLOM010000032.1:19617080-19632568 GCA_030068315.1 Chrysichthys thysi
TCTTGTGTAAATATCTCATTTCACAACGTATATATCTGCAGCTTATAGTCTGGTGCGGCTAATATATGTAAAAAAAAATATTTTAAAATTTAGGGGGTACGGCGTATATTCCGGTATATTTCCTCTGTAGTCTGGAAAATACGGAACTTTATGGAAACTTGCTGTGGTATAAGAGGAATAAAACCTTTTTCAAAACACTTTTATAAAAACATTATTATACTTTAGTAACACCTGTTTCTAAATCATGTAGATTTAAGACCTGACTAAAGGATATTTAGAATCTTCGCAGAGTTACTAGAGCAAGTCAAAAGCTAGTTCTCCTCCCACTCTCATAATTCTCACCTGAAAAAGGTGTGGTGCTCCACGCAAACTTTCCAGAGTCTCTTAGCTGCCCTGTGGTTGGGGAGTTTAAAGCCGATTGTGCTTTCAAACTGCTCAAACTAGACATTAGTAACAAACACAAAATACATTTTATATATATGTTAGCATTTTGCATTCAAAGAGCCTTCCAGTTAGTACTTAGGCAGTGAATTCACCTCTCCAGGCCTGATTTTGATGTAGAAGTTATTCCTCTTGTAGGAGATCTTGAGGACTTTGGGCCAAGCAAACCTGTTGATGCGCAGCCGGTCTCGGTAGATGAGGAGGCCAGATGAACACACTCCTAGCATTATCTCCACCCCCTCTGAATCCTGGGGAATGATTAGACAGGTACATTTGGGATAATGCCTTATAAATTAAGAGACAATAATCACAGGACAAACAGCTGAAGTTTTCTGAGTGGCTCCAAAGCAATACGCAAATTGTATATATATTTATATAAAAACCTTTCAGTGGAGAGCTGCTGGTAGCCAAAAATCTCTGGTGCCCTATCAAGCCTGTCAGAAAAGTTTTTTTTTTTTTAAATCAAAATCTAAAATTACTTGGAAATAGGGAGCCACTGCAATAACATCAATAACGCCGATAACAGTAACGCTGAGTGTACAGATGTGAAGTAAACTGAATATGGAACCAATGTTGAGCAGCCCATGAGGTAAGACCCCTGAGAGAGAAAAAAAATGCACTAGACATTCAGCAGGCAATGTGGAGCCTAATCTGGCTCTTTTGCGGGCTGTGTAAATGCCATTGGTCAGCCCCACATGTCCTTAGGCTTCAATTGTGTGCTGTACTAGCACAGCATCTGATTCTCTGACAGGTCCATTTTGAATGATTGCACACAAACGAATGCAATTGCGTTTCTCATCCGTGCGATGGGCAATCACAATGTGCGTTGCTGAGATTTTTTTGGGCATTCAGAATATGACATAAAAATAAAATGTCCTTCAAAGATGGGTACGCATTTCCCAGCTGATAAATGCTGAACAAAACATTGTTGCTCTCTACTGAATACAACATCTAAGGTACGAAATTATTTTTGAGAGGTTTTGCACACATTATTTATTTGGAATTATCTGCACACATTAATTAATAAATATTACAACAATCTTTCAGGAAGTTTTCAGGGGAAGATAATGGATGTCAAATACAAGTGGGTGTCTGATGCATCCTGTGACTAATGCTGTTTGTTAATGTGGTGTTTACTTGCTAATGATGGAGCCCTTTTAAAATGTTTCCCCTCTAATGAATGGTTTACAGAGCTGATGGAAATGATAGCCAGCACCTCATCACCCTGGGACTGAACAATGTGTTTCTATAGTAACATGGGAATCATGTGGAACTATGAGGAGATCTTTCTCTGGGGAATGTAACCTCCGCATAGAGGCATACTGAGAAATAGGCAGAGGGCCACAATAGTGCACGTATTGTGACCAAATCAGCTGCAGCTCAGACAATGGGACTCTTCACTCCATGGTCATGCACGAAGACTAGGGTCAGACGGAAGAAGCATACACACACATACAAGGACACAGATGCACGAATGCAGCCTTACCTCTCCTTTAGCTGGAGACAAGCACTCAAAGAAGCTTCCTACCAACTAGGCCATTCAGTAAGAAAAGGGAAAAAGAAGAGGACTGATCTTTCTTAGAACCAAATTGAGGGACAATTTCCATGCTCATCATTGCTTAGTCTCTTGTTATTTCAGATGAGACCGCTCAATGACCATTTATGGGATGATGTATATGTGTGTGTGTCTGTATATATACACAGTGGACCCTTGGCTCGCGAACACATTGACTGGTGAACAAATCGACGTACGAAATAAATTCCCAAACAGATTTTGTACAGACCGACGAACAAAGCCTTGACTGACGTACTAACGTACACATACATCCAACCCATACTCTGCGGCACAAACATTCAGTTCCGATCAAGCACTCGGACAGTGAACTTGTTCAATGCGTTTTCCCGTTGTGTTTCACTGCATTTCTGCACTATAAGCCTTCATTATGGGTCCCAAAAAAGTGAAAAGTGGAAATGGTACTGAGAGTAAGAAGCCTAAGCGTATAACAGTTGAAATACAGAAAGAAATTATCGCAAAACATGAGAACTGCCACCATATCCCTCTATAATTAAGGTTACATTCATTTTATTCTATGTTTTATTGCCACACATAAACCCAAAATACACTTTATAAACATGTTTTTAAGGGCTGAAACACATTAATTGCATTTACATTAATTTCAATGGGAAAAACTGATTCGGGTCACAAACAAATCAGGTCACGAACAGAGTCTCGGAACGAATTAAGTTCGTGAGCCGAGGGTCCACTGTGTGTGTGTGAGTGTGTATATATACACACAGACAGTGCTGTGCAAAAGTCTTAGGCATATCCTCTGCAAAGAAACATCCTGAAGCAAAAAGGACTTCAAATATAATGAAATCAACTATTTCTACCTAAAAGAAAAAACACCACAACATGCAGTAAGCAGGAATAAACTAAACAAAGTTTATATTTACTGTGATGACCCTTTGCTTTTTTTTCCTTAAATAGTAGTCCAAGGTTCAATTTGTGCACTTTTATGAAGAAAAGAGCTGTAAGTTTTTTTGAGCAGCTTGGACTGACTCAGTAATGCAGAGAGTTCATAAAAATAAATATCTATAATACTAATAATACTACTACTACTACTACTACTACTACTAATAATAATACACTTTTGCACAGTACTGTATAAACACACATATATGCTGTCTCAACTTCTACACATCAACTGAAGATGAAAGTCACTGGGCTTAGTAGTGTTACGAAGGTTGATAAAGATTTTTTTTTTGACTGTGTGGCCACTTGTTTTGAAATTAGCCTGTAATGAAACAATCACTAATGTTTCCATGCACTATAATATGCAAACGAAACGGATGTTTTCATAAGCAAATGTGATTAAATATATTGATAAAAGCAATACGCAGTATGAAAGATGACCTAATATGCTTCAGACTGACGGATTATATTTAAAGCCACTCACTATGAAATTAGTTTGAGAGATTGAGAATGTTTACCTCGTAATTGCCTACTCAGCCCTAAGGGGAGTGTCATTATATCAAATTGCACGTTGAAGCAACCGTTTCTTTCCAATAAGAATGACTTTTGTTTTAATGACTGCTGTCTACCGAAAGTTTTGCTTAGATAAAAAAAAAGAATTAGAGATTTAGTAGATTACGTGATGATGTCATATAGTCTCCATAGTTTAACATTATCAGAATTGGCTTGAGCTATGGTGCATTTATACATGATTTTCTGATTCTCTGTTAACTCTCGTACCGCCGTTCACTAAAAAAACCACCTCAGCTTTGCTCATGACCAAGCAGCAGAGAGCGAATTAATTTGTTATATATATATATATTTGCCAAATTGTGCATTTGCTGTGCAAGAGGTGATCATTCTTAAGGCCGTACTACACTCTTCGGACATAAAATGCAGCAAAAACGAACATAAAACAAAAGAACAACATATAACATAAAACATTATGTCAGTTAACAGTGGACTGTAGTTTAAAAAACAAAAATGGTTAACAGTGTCATGGGGAAACATATAAATAATAATTAATGTATGATTTAAGTGAATGAACTATGCAAATGTATACACACACACACTGTATGTATATATAGTATAGTATATATACAGGGTGGGCCATTTATATGGAAACACCTTAATAAAGATTATATATAATAATAATATTAAAGGTTTTATTAAGGCTTTTATTAAGGCTATTAATATTTATTATTTAATAAATATTTTATTAAGTGATTAGGTGATTATTTTATTAAGGTTTTATTAAGGTGATATTTTATTAAGGTGTATCCATATAAATGGCCCACCCTGTAGTATTGTGTGCAGCCCAGAAAAACGCCTCACATGGTGAAATTTTCTACTACATATAATTCTACAGGCTGTTTTTCTTTTGCATGTATCTCAACTAGAGGTAAAGTTTTATCGTTTTAAAATCTCGGAGGAGAAACGAAGAACTCCTACTTTGACCCAAGAGCATCACACACATTTTCGCATTTTATCTGACTTCACACTAAATCAATTAGGCTTCTATCCATTTCACTACAGAAAGTAGCTATATGACAAATTGATCCAGCCTGAAATTTTAAATGTGCAAAGTCTGGAAATTGAAATTTGTTAGGGTTTTACTTTATTATCTTTCGACTGTTTGTACCACCATGTTTGTTAGACTGACTCCTAACCCAATATGACCTTTGGCAGAAGATCACCTAAAACTTTTCCATGTAATTCTGATTAAATATAATTATATTTTCTTAAAGTTGAGAATTCAAAGAACGTTTTTAGACAAATGAATAGATAAATCAATTTTTTGGGGGTCTTTTTCGGCTATTTGTTTTAATTCACCCCCAGTGACAGCCGACAAGATTTCCCAGACTTAATGTATTCCCAAATGTACTGATGGAAAATGAAACGCAGAATCAAATCATGCTGCAAGCTAATACACGACTCCTGTTTCTGCTTTCTTAGGGTGGTGTAACAGCGCAAAAAGATGCAGATTGCTGTTATTGTTTTTTTACCTTGGCGTGATGGAGGTCCACTCCATACATAGACAGCTTTTTGACATTCTCTAGGAAGTGCATTTCAGCCTCAGCTGGCGTCATGCCTCTGTTGGAAGATGGACAATATTACATATTGCAACACCATACTGACTGCATTACAGCCATGAACTTTCTCATTGGTAAAAACAAAGACGTTAAACCCTAACCCTAACCATAATTAAACCTTTAAGTGAAGTAAATCACACATATACAAAATATACAATTATATCAACTAAGAGTACGTGAGGCGCACTTGTAGGTCTTGTGGAGCTCCATGACCTTCTCCTCAAGTTCCTTGGTTTGGTTTGGAGCAAAGCGGAACTCGCTCACGTAGTCGGCGCTACACTCATCCGGATCATAATCTCCCAGTTCGGACTGGACTGTATATGAACCCAGCACCGTGTGTGTGGCAAAGGAGCAAGGAAGTCGGCCAGACGCTACATCATCTCTCAGCTGCAGACATAGATAATACCTGCAATACAGACAGAAACAGACAGATAACGATAAAGAGGTGTACATTACTCAGCAGAGATGCAATTACAATGGAAAGGATCAGAAAAAAGAAGCTACATATAACAGAACTGTTCAACTAAATTAACAATACCGCGCAGAATGCTCATTCTGGATTAATGCAATTGATCAGAAATACACTGACACAGTAAGAGGGTCAACAGTTCTCTGAATCAGTCTGCTTGTCAGGTTGAGTGTTTTCGTGATTGCAGTGCAATGAATTGCTCTGACCTTGTGATGTCCTCAGAGAGCTGAGCAGGGTCTGGAGGATAAAACTTTACATTGAAGGAAAAATTCCAGGCAACTCCTAAAAGAAAAAGAGCAGAAAATAAATCACCTAGACCAATATGAGGGCTAAGACTGCTTTCAAAGCTGAATTCTACCAGGAATCATTTCATTGGCTTGGACTTTCTTTGTTAAACCGGACTTGAATAGGCAGAACTGAAAGCAAGATTCCAGGACAGCAGGTTATACGATTTAAAAAGAGGAATGTAGAAGTGACAGAAAGGCTAAGATATTAAAAAAAGAAGATAATTAAATCACATGACAAAGCACTGACAGAAAAGTCCATGAACTATGTATAGGATAAGGCACGTAGCATGGCACCAAATAGGTACTGCTTAAAACTGTTTCCAGTCCATCTCATTCTTACTGTATTCTAGTTCTTCCAGCTGCCTGTGCCTAGATGTAGTCATGCAGTGGCACATAATTTCTGCACATCTAAATACACTGATATTTAGTCATTATGGTGTGTTGTTGTGCCTTGTGTTATTTTATTTTCTATTTTTTTCCCTTTTTGTAATGCTAATCACACGTGCTGTAAATCTGGATTACGAACAACCTTTTAAATGAAATGCTCCATTTAGGCTCATCATATCCATTAGGTATGTAATAGGCTCCCTAGGTTGTTTACATCAAGCTGGTCGACAACAATATATATAAACATTTCTGACTAAACTCGTCAAAAGTGTATGAAGAGACATTTTTTATCTCAACTATAGTTGACAAAAATATTTGTCCCAACTGACTATAGTGCATGCTGATTATCTACATATAGCAAATATCTATATATATAAAATTCTTTTCACGTTTGAAACGGAAATGACGTATGACCACAGAACATACTATACGTACGTATGACCGGAAACAGCATAACTAGCACTTACATTTTAACTAATCACTTCATTTGTGGGCGCCATTTTTATATCATCTTTACGAATTGTTATTATTTGTGTGAGAGTTATTTTACTGATATTAAAAAGAAGTAAAATTTACATTACATTACCGTCATTTGGCAGACGCCCTTATCCAGAGCAACGTAGATTTATCCCGTTTATTTGGTAAGTAATTATTTAAGAAAACTTTGATCTAAATATAAAAAATTCTTTTCACATTTGAAACGGAAATGACGTACGACCGCTATTTGTTGAAAAATAAAATTGGTAATTAACAAACTTAATTTAAAAATACTGCATTTTATTTTTTTCCCTTGCACTCAGTGAGCGAAGCCACTGGGGAATCAGTTAGTAAAAAATTAGATTTAAACTGCAAGCACTCACCCCTGACTTGTTTCTTCATGTCTTTGGCTGGGTCCAACCAGTTCTGTGAACATAAAAAAACCCTCTCAGAACATCCTGTTTATTTTTTCTCAAACTGTATTGCTTGTTTTCTAACCTTAAAATAAAGTGCCTACCTTTTGATTTTCTACATCACGGAATGTGATACCAAAGTAGTCCCTCTCTAAAAGGTTAAGATGCTCACAGACTTTGTCAAAGAGCACCTGGCCTTTGTCTCGTTTCTGTGGACAGAGGAATCCTGTGTCAGCTCCATCCTCATACTGTCATATTACATTATGCACTAGTCACAATACATCCATTAACTGGTACTGACTAGAGGCACTCTGACACAATACAGATAACACAATACCTTAGCTATGGGTTGCATCAAGAATTGTTTTAAGTCACACTAAAGCACTCAGAATTCAGTTAAACGCATCATTATAAGGATCTTTGGATTAGCTGACTTCTCATGTCATCCAGTGGTTGGCTGGAAGTATTTGATAGCCTTTGCTACCAGGTTGGTAGCTGTCGCTTGATAGGGAGGACCTAAATGTTTGGCGGGAATTGACCAGGACTAAAATTAGGAAGAATACAAGGGAAAGTCCAAACAAACAAACAAACAGTCCCCCAATCATCACCATCCATATCATGTCCACTGTGAATATAACATATTGTACCCAAATCTGAAACTTTAACGCATTTTGCATGATCACAGAATCCAAAATCAATCTGTGCCACTAAAAAATTCCCACATGACACTGCTTTTCGTCATAACATAAAAATTAAGGTGCTCTTGTAGAATAAATGGATGTAATAAAATAACCTTCTTGTGAAAAACAACCAGCTTTGAGAAATTCTGCAGTTACTGCGGCCCCAAAGTCTAAAAATGAGATCTCCAGGCATTACAGAGAATCCGATTTGGTGTAAACGTGACGCAAGTGCTTGACACATTGCTCAAAGAAACGCAGAAATTTAATTATCGATGATCGTGATTCATCACAAAAGTCCTTATGGGGAAGATATCTGCAGACTTTTACAAAGATTCCGTATTTGCAGAATAACATTTCTTTTTGTGTTGAAATGTCATTTCTTACACCGCATCTCTAATAACACTTCTTAAACATGGCTGTATACTGAGCATTGCCTTGAACTGGATTTGATACATCTGTACAATACAATTTCATTACAGTACCTATTAAAAACTGTGATTTTCTCCATATTGCACTTGACTGCATTTGATGCTGCCTTGAAATATTCAAACATACCAGTTTCACACCGACCACTCTCCTGAAAAGCTATAGTTAGTGGGAAAGCCATTTTCCAGCAATTTTTGTAGCAGGTGAGGCCCAAGGTGTTACTGTCTGGCACAGGGGAAAGCATTTCAGTGAAAGCACTCCTCACCCCCCAGAGACAGTCTGATGCACATAAAGGGCAGTGAATAGGGAACAGGCTGCTACTCTTCTCTCTTATGTTGCTCCTTTTATTCATGCCTTTCTGGCCGACATAATAATGCCATCAGTTGCTCAGTGTGCGCTAAAAGGCCAGCAACCACAAATAAACCCTAGCATAAATGGTTATTACTCACAGCCATAAGCACCTAGGAATAATGGCACATATTAAGCAGTGGAATTCCTAACCCCGAAATTATTAAAATGCTATATGGTACACAAATGCTAAACATTTCTACATGTCTATTCAGTGAAACACAAGGTCTTCACCCCAAATAATCTCTGATCAAATTTACCACCAGCAGCTCTTCGGTAGGGATGCAAATGTTAACCTTTTGGATTTTTGATACAATCTTGATACTGGAGCCTATAATATTACCTGACATTGAAACAGCAAAAGTTATAAATGCATACTTCTGTTTCCAAAATTAAGCTGAGCAACAGAGGGCTGAGGGCTGAGGGCTGTGGGCGTCCATGTGCATGATCCCTGCATCATGTCTGTCATTGTCTGTGACATTCATGGCATAAAACATATAAGTGGACTGAATTCAAAAATATGGCAAATCTATACTGACATCACAGTAGTGTTATAGACTAATATCGGTCCCACAACCGATCGTTGATATCAGATAAACATGTTGATAAGCAAGTAATCAACCAGGACATAAAACCCACTGAGCCACCCTGATTCCTTGAGCCAAGGGATCAAAGCAGATTTGTGAGACTGCAGTAGATATTATTCAGGGACAAATCAACCACACACAGTCTCTATTCCACTAAGCAGCAAAAATCAAATCGAATCTTTTACATTGTGTCTACAGCTTGTCTTCACTTCAGTATATATTACCTATTGATATGAATAGAACTACCATCATTTTAGCTCCATTATTATGTTCTTACAAGGAACTAAACCACATGTCGCTTTTTCTGCAATAACAATCTTGAGTTCTTTAAGTGTCTTGATGTTCGTCATGAGAGCGGCAGAAGCATACTACAGGCATTTGGAACAAAGACCTCATTAAGATACAGGCTAATGGGTACACACAACTGTGTGTAACGGCAGATGAGCCTAGAAAAATTAGAACACAGCGTAGAACGAGAGGGAGGGGAGTACAGAGAGGAGAGGAACAAGAAAGACAGGGCCATATGAAAAATGAATGATTCCACAGAAAGGATAGGCTCTCACAATAGTGCATGCACAAGACTTTTGCTTCAAAATCACCAAACCCTTTAGAAAAAGATTTCATAAAATGTTAATAAATACACAAGCACTGACTTAGAAATCTTGAAAAAGTTGGTATTTCCTACCCTTTAAAACCTTTATCTGTCGCACCCATTGTCCATGAGGTGCGGCAACGTAGCAGGTATTATAACAGACACATGACAACTTGACTAATCATCAGGTGTTGCTAGAGTGATTATATAATACCCAAACACAGACACAGACAGACACACATTCATAAATTCAGATTCACTGCAAGATTTGTTTTTAGCATTTCCCACAATATAAGGCACATTTTATGTTTTAGTAGTTGCTAAGACTTTCAAAACAATATATGTGTGCTACTTCAGCCCTAGTAATTAGACCATTTGTTAGTGATTTTACAGCAGCTGTGCTACTCTGCAGTTATAACTGTTTGGCAATTTACTAAGTGTTTTTTCCCCATTGCTTCATTATTGTTGTTTTACAGCCAGATTTCCCTTTCATTTTCTCACCTCGTACATGTTGGACCACATGTACACCATATGGAGATACCCATTTAGCAGTTTGTGTCTACGATTAAAGTTACAGGTAACCTGCTGGCCCTTTGGCTGCCAGGAGTGCATTTTTATAAATTTTGAGTGTCTTTCCTGGTGAAATACTACAGCTCTACCTGGGACTCGCTAGGGCCAAGTTGGTTTTACTTCACTGCTGGCCTTATTAGCCATCACTCACTGTGCTGTTCTCTAGTTACCTCTATAAACTTGCTCTGCTGTTGGCCAGTAACAACCCTCAAGATTGTGCCTCTGAATAGTTCACATCGCCTGTCATCTAAATAACCAAAAGCCGTGAATACCAGCATGGTGGAGTGGTTCTCTTTCTCCACACACTGCATCTCCACCATTGACTAGGACTTTCAAGATATGGCCACCCTCCTGGTACACACTGCAGCCATCATCATGTTGTTCTCAGAAAAGGTCTCCCTGACAATGAAATGGGTCACACAATTCACGGGCATCAGGCTAGATTCACTGAGACATTATTGTATTTGCCAGATCCTATTCACTCAGGTTTCTACGAGCAGTACCGGGTCATGTTGAGAATTTTAGGACTGCATAATAGTTCCCTTGGGCTTGCTGGAACTAACAGCTGTTCAGAAGTATGTTATTAGCGTATGGCTGGACTCCAAATACTTTACATGCATTGGTGGTTGGATAACTCCGAGGTGAGCATGTGTCTCAACCGGAGCTGAGCAGTTTTTCCCAAGGTTTTATTAGTTAGATTAGTTAGATTGTTATTATTAGTTATTATAATAATAATAATAACTAATAATAGATTGATGGATTAATTTAATAGTCACAGCCCCGACCTGCCCATGTCAATCAATTAGAAATGTCTCCTTCTCATGGGCATTACTTGTGCTGCTACTGTCTAAACATTACTATGCACTTTGTCCAGGTTCTACAAGGTTAGCTTTGCCCTTCCCAGGGAAATATACTGTGCTTCTACAAAAGCTGGTAAACCACCAGGGTTCTATGTTATTCAAAACAAAAGCCAACTTGGTGAGAACTCTGCGAGAAGGTTCCTGAGAAAGTTGGCTGTATGATATTGGTATTTACTTATTTACTGGTTTTTATGTGTTATAAGACATTATTGGTCATTGAAGGTTTCAACATACATCTAACAAGAATGTGTCTTGGTGACTCTGACCACCTCTGGCCATTATTTAGTGTTCACAGCCCATTAGGCACAAAATTAGGGATAGTTTACCCATTATGCTTATTGCTTAATATACAATTTTTTAATAGTAAGTTCAAGGCTTGTGTGACCATACCACAGCTGCAGGAAAGTCTCTCATTAGTGAGGAGTGCAGGGTATTATCATTTTATTCTTTGTACCAAACACCAAGATGCTCACTATGGATTAGCTGAGAGTCAAAATCTATTTTAATATATAAATATTAAAACACTTAGGGCCATCCTGGTCAGCATAACAAGGCTATCTGTCTCAGTGCTAACAAGATACTGTGTAGTATTTTTAGCCAACTGTCATGGTAAATGTATGAATCTGATATGAAACGTATGAAGTGAGAATTCTTGCCACATTTCATACTGCAGTTTGCACTGTGCTGGAGTTTTGAAAGATAAGCTGCAAACAGTAGCTCTCTCTTTTTTAACAAACTGTCGGCTTATCAGTTGTGTATGGCATAGTTCAGTAAGACAGTTAACTACTTAAGCATCCTGTTAGTTATCTCACAGCCTTGAGAAGATTGTTTAATATTTCACTCCACGTTTAAATGTAGAATGTAATGCACAAATGCTCATTATGAGCTAAGAGGCAAAACATGGTTTCGGTCGAAATGGGATTTTCTCGAAAATTAGTCCATAACGCCCTTATTTATTGATCCCCACAATAAAACAGCAAGAAAACCTCCCAAACTACTTTAATTTTAAGGTTTTGTTTATTATGTTCATGTGTATGTCTTCATTAATTAGTCCTTTGTCATAAGATTTCATGATAAATCCATGTTTTTCACCGCGCGCTTGTGGCGACATGGGGAATCCCCCTACCCATGTTTGGTATCGTTGTGAATTATCCTGATAATACACATGGAATTCCCAATGATGCTTTTATG
The DNA here is from genome assembly GCA_030068315.1 of Chrysichthys thysi. Lineage (NCBI taxonomy): Eukaryota > Metazoa > Chordata > Actinopteri > Siluriformes > Claroteidae > Chrysichthys > Chrysichthys thysi. The sequence goes on from JAQLOM010000032.1 coordinate 19,629,414, forward strand.
AACCAATGGAAAGTGAGTTTCCAAATCCCATTAGACGTGGTCGACTTCAGTTGGACGTAACTCGGTCATTTTTTGTCCGCCTCATTTTGAAGGTCTTATGGACAATATATGGACAATGTGCAAGTAACAATGACTCACTTTTGAAAATTTCCTCATTCCCACTCATTATGCCAGCACGGGCCACATATGCAGGGTGTAAAGCTACTGTGTCATCAATTTATAGTGCCTAGTACATGGCGCATCCACACTGCAGAAGTTAAAGGCTTAATTCTTTTGCCAAACATGTCACTTTCTATGTACTCTGAAGTATTCATTGGGCTTACAGCTACCACACGTACCTGCAATCCATGGTTGCAATCAGCTGAATCCTACATAGTGGACCTTTAATATTTTGCCTGTAATTTACATTCTTATTTAGAACGGACACATTACAGAGTGTTTATTACAAGATTTCAGCTCAGGAAACAGGCCACAATAAAAGAACTAAAATTAAAATGGACTATACCAATAGAGGCCTCTGAAATGGCATTTTAAAAGCAAGAAAGCCTTACCCCCTTTCCATTACAGATACATACACTAATCCATCCAAATCCAGTAGCTGAAGCTAAAACCGCATCGAGTAGTTTGGATTCTATTTCTTGGCAGAGGTCATTTAGCACTCAGCACTGTCTTCTCCATACAGCAACAATAAGACAGTAAACAAATGAAGCTTGGCAGATTTATGTAGCCTGACAAATGGATGTAAAGTCTACAGAAGCTGTAGAATTGTCTAAAATGTTGCAGGAGACTCTTTACTTGACTGAACAGAGAAATTAGGAAACATTAAAATTAGAGTACAGGCTTCACCTCTAATTCAAATAGAAGGCCACCCTACTGTGAACTAATTACAACTAAATTTCAACACTGTAAATTAGGTAAAGGTACATGACACAAGGGCATAGATTTGGCATGGACGGAGGTGATGCGTCCCCGCCAATTGTTCTCAAATAAAAATGATTCGGTCTCACGATATTGTAGCTAAAAAAAGTTGCTATCATATCAAGTGTAATGCTCACTGTATGTCTGGTCTTTTTTTTTTTTTTTTTTTTGCTTTGTAAGTTTTGGCATAATTTGTTATCTAAATACTTGTTTATATGGATTCAAAGACTGCACACATAGCAACACTTTCTGGTTCATATAGGAGTGTCTAAGACCTAACATGTCTAGGAGTGACACCTGCATAAAAACACATTGCAGCAGATAGTAGTTCATGAACGCTACGAATGCCTGGTTGCTTGTTCAAGTAAACCACAGATTGAAATTGAAGCCATAGGTCAGTGAATAGAAGTGAATCGAATAACGAGATTAAACATAAGGTTTGATGATTTTGAATAAAATCCCAATGGCTAGTTCTTATGAAGGAAAAAGGGTTAAGAAAAAAAAAGCTTCACTTACTTCCACCACACAGGTGTAGTCAGTGCCATCCAGAAGGCTGACTTTGCACTGCATGTTTTTGGGCTTCTTGGCCACCTTGATGGGAGACCTGGAGAGCTTGCTGGAAGTGGACTTGTAGGGGGTGGACTCGTCCTCAGTTGACTGCTGATCGGTTTTCCCCTGTGCGACACCTCCTGGATCTCTTGCACCGTTCTGCTCAGGAGGGAATGGATAACGAAAATGGTTCAATCTCCTAAACCTCACGAACACATGTAGACTAAATAGACTTTAAACTGTCATCAGAGGCATTTCTCTACTTTGACACATCTTAAGGGTGTGTTTGTGTCTGAAGATGTTCAACTTCTTAACCAAGGACTTACATTATATAAGCTCATTTCATATTTTCATGTTTTTTTTTATTTAGCAGCCTAACTGGTTGATGAGATTTGCAGTAATTGGGTTTGAGTGTGCAAGAGGTAATACACAAGCAGGATTATAAAATGTGTGAAATACATATGTTTGTTAGTGAACTTCTGTTCCAAACTGATGTATATCAAATAGACCAGAACATTTCAGAACATATAAATTACTAACATAGCTAATATAAAGTACCCTTATAATAAGAAGCCTTGGATTTACAAACCAACTGCTACCTGCTCTTTTTTAACCGGTGTGCTGTGGGCAGCAGCAGGCGGAAGCTGGTCGTCGATGGGTGGGGCTGTTTGGGGCGGAGCCGCACCTGCCCCCTGCTGCTCCGGCTTGCCTTCTAACTCTGAATTTGGTTCTGTCGTCATGGTCATTCACACTGGAACAAGAACAATAACAGTGTAATTATCAGACTTACTGTAAACCTACAAACACGTACTATAATCAGTTCCCAGACATATCTGTAGAAGTTCCAGATACGGCAACATTCAGCGGAGATGTTAGGATTTGAGTATGTAATGGCCACACCTCTGCAACTGTTTTCAAAATTGCTACTACATCCTGTTCTAAATTTATGAGTGTATAAACAGCTGCAAATCCATATGTAGCTGACAGGCAGTGCTAGGAACATTGACACTGTATGTACACAGATTGGCAATACTGACACAACCAAAGTTATGCAGACTGGAGGTTTTATAACTGAAATGTCCAAACAGCTAATAAGCAGCTACTATATTTAAATACATTAAATACTGAAAGTTGAATGATTGACAGGGATATTTTTTATCAAAGAACATTGTGCTGTGCTTCAGGATGGTGTTCACAACATACCTTATTACGCAGTGACAAAAAGGAGCATTTATTGAAAATGATCATAGTGGATAAAGCTGACATATTTCCTCAAACATCAGCACATTCTCACATCTTATGACTACAAATAAGAAATGCTGGGAATGAAATGAAAAACAACTCCAATATATAGAGGCATTTATTTCCTGGTGAAGTGACAGCCAGCACCCCGAGTCTAATATCTGTCCCTACAATGTCAAAAAAGTAAAACCTGGATTTGTGACCTAAGACAACTCCTTCCAAAATATAGTGTGCTCGGCAACCTTTCTCAATCTCTAACCATAAATGAATACCAAATAATAAGTCTTATACACCAAAACAACACAAAGTCTGAGACAAGCAGAAATCCTGAAATTCACAAAAAATACCGTAATCATCGGGTAAGATGACCACACACACACACACACACACACACACACACACACACACACACACACACACACACAAACACACACACACACACACAC
>JAQLOM010000032.1:19649525-19668953 GCA_030068315.1 Chrysichthys thysi
GTGTGTGTGTGTGTGTGTGTGTGTGTGTGTGTGTGTGTGTGTGTGTGTGTGTGTGTGCGCATGTGTGTGTGTGTGTGGTGTGCTAGAGAGAGAGAGAAATGAAATTGAGGTGTTATTTTGGGAATATGGTTCCTCCTACAATGTTACTGATGACACTCTGTGCTTCTGCCCACTGGGATCACTGACTGCAGACAGATCGATGTACCTTGGTAAGAAAGCAATTCATGGATAAAAGACAGGAAAACAGATGTTTATTTCTATACTCGCTGTGCTAGAAGTGACAGATGGATAAGCATAAAGCCACTTCTTCTTTATCAGTGTACATCAAGCTGTAAACGCACCATGTAATTGCTGAACACCAGCCCGCCCTCTATTCTCTCAAACAATTAGCTCCTAATTAGACAGCAGAAACAGCACCGAAAATGAATGCCCAAGAACTCACAGCTTACAACGTGTGGCAAAAAGCTTACTCTCACACAAACTTTTTAAATCATTAAATATCAGTGAGCCATGGCATGTCTGTAAGATATCCATCTATCCATCCATCCACCCATCCGACAGACAGACAGAGCCCGGCAATAATGATCATTCATGTTTACATTGTGAATACATTTATTACAGAATACAATAACACCAAATAAATGCTTATATAAATGATTCCCCATTTAATTATCTGAATAAATATTTTGCGATGTTGTGCAATGTGCATGTGAGTTTGTATTATTGTCTTTTGGCTGTTGAAAAGACAATAACAGATCTAACAAGTGAACAAACAGGCTTCATTAAAAGTGGAAAAACATGGCCTAAAAAGCAGGAATTTCAAACTTGTATCCTGGAGGGTTACAACAAAGAGATTTGTGTTTTTCATTTTCTCACAAAGCGAATTCATGAACACCTTGGTAATGAGGTGATGTGTAGAATATGGGATGTTAAAAAAAGCACAGTGCTAAACTCAACAGTGCTACCAAAAGAGAAGGATTAAACATAATACCTACAAACTCACTGAGACCACTTTAATAGAAACTCCTACACGTTCATACAATTATCCAATCAATCATGTGGCAGCAGCTCAATGCATAAAATCATTCAGGTAACAGGTCAAGAGCTTCCGTTAATGTTCACATCAAACATCAGAATGGAGAAAAATCTGACCTCAGTGACTTTTACTGCGGCATGGTTGCTGGTTCCAGACATGCTGGTCTGAGTGTCTGCGAAACGACTGAGGTTCTGGGATTATAAAAATAAAAAGGAGTTCACACACAACAGTCTCTTGAGTTTACATAAAATGGTGCAAAAAAAGTCCAGTGAGCTGCAGTGCTTAAAGTGGAAATGCCTTGTTGATGAGCGACGTCAGGAGTGAATGAGCAGATTGGTATAAGCTTACAGGAAGCCTACTCAAATAGCCACTTTATACAACTCCGGTGAGCAGAAATGCATCTAAGAATGCAGAACATGCCAATGCTGGAGATCGTCAGCCTACAAAAGCCGAAGACCACACTGGATTCCAGTCTGGTAAGCTAATGGCTGGTATCTGAGGTCATAGTAGCAGAGGGTAGCTCAAGAGGTTAAGACGTTGGGCTGCTGATCGTAAGGTTGGGAGTTCAAATCCGATCACTGCCACTGTTGGGCCCTTAGGCAAGGCCCTTAACCTCAAAAATGCTCAGTTGTATAAATGAGATAACAAATGTAAGTCGCTCTGGATAAGGGCGTCTGACAAATGATGGTAATGTAATAGTGAGCGAAGAGTTGTAAAAATAAATAAATAAATAAGATGTTTGATCAGCAGTTTCATGAAACACAACATGGTCAAACTATCTGAGGTCTCATTTTGATGACTGATGTGACCATTAATTGACATTCTTGACCTGCATCTGCGTGATTGTATGAACTGCACTGCTGCCTCATGATTGGCTGATTGGATAAATAGATAGTAAATGAAATCTTGCCCTTTGTAACTTACTAGATATAGGATTTTCTACCCCGTCACATGTCAGATTACCAAATGTAAACAGGAAAAAAATTATTTAGTACAAGTAACAATAAGAGGTTTGTCGTGTTTCCAGTGAGTATTCTAATTCTAATGTTTTTCCCTCCTGATTTAATTACTCAACCTCCTGGGAATTTCAGAAAGCTATAGTGTTTTGTTCTAAAATATTAGATTCACAAGACAAAATGTAAAAAAAAAAAAAAAAATCATTTTAGATTAACTGAGATTATCCTACATGTTTCATATTTGTGAACTGGGGCACTGCCAAGCAGTGAGAATCCTCAGTGTCTGTATAATAGCATGTTTCCTACAGCTATCTATCTCACTGCTTCTGTTTGGAAGATCAGCAGCAAACATTAAAAAACAGCGTTTGGTTGAAAAATTGATGCTTAAGGTTGTCAAGCCTCCAGATTAAGCAGAAACACTCTCTCCGTGGGAAGACAGTGGCTTCCTGATTACAAGAATAGGAGCTCCTTAACAAGCTGATGAAGTCCCAGTCGTGGCTTTTGTTCTCTTTGTTCTGCTTTGTTCCTTTGCTGAGGAAATGAAGTAAATCCCGACTGACTATCATGCTTTACCAGCTTGAACACAAACACTGATGTGCTAGTCCTGCTTGTATTAAATCTATTCTGTACAAACCAACCTAGGTTTAAGGGATGCATATGGTATATGCGGAGTTGTTTGATTTACATTCATGTAACATAAAATTTTCTTCATTAATTTTTTTTATGGCTACATAAAAAAATTGTTACGTGTTTAAATAGATGAGAATTAGCCAATGATAGAACCAATAAATACAACACATTTAACTCCTATTTGGAATATATTTAGTTGGGTCAATGTGCATATACATATGTGCAGTGATAAGTTACTTTCAAACCCACAAGCAGTGTGGACATAAAGTCTTCAAAACAGGTCCTTTATCAAATTATGATACGGTTATGATTAACCATATGCAAAATTTCTGAAAGGTCAGGAACCAATGGGAATATACTGATCCAAATATGTTGATCAAAACCTTCAAAACATGATACAGGAGATGAGAACATGCATACAGCACAAAGGTGAACATGTATATTGCATATGTTGTAAATAATAAATAATGACTTCAGTATATGTAGTTTTATTCTCATGGATTCCTGAATTTTTTGGACACCCTGAAAATTTGGGAAGCTGAACTGTTCTACACACCATGGCACATACAAATATAAAATACATCAACACATACTCATATCTATAAATCACCAAAGTAGAGTACAGTAGCATCACTACAAATAAACAGATTTTGGCCACAGGCACTGTGGGCCAAAGAGGCTTTTGAAGACTTTTGAAAAAAAAAGTTTCTTCAATAAATTCAGACGGCCATTAATGTGTATTGACATATTATGGATTTTAAAAATGGAAGTTTTCTATAGGACATGGATTACAAAAATGCAATTTACCTGATGAATTTGGCAGACTACTCAATACAGTTTCCATGACCTAACAAAGATTCAAGTACCGACATGCAGTAACCATTTGTTTTTTCATTTGGAAAGTAGCAATTAAATTATCATTCATTGTAATAACCTACAGCAAAGCAAACCACCTCATTCAACACGAGCAGAGCACCAAGAAAATATCATGACACTTCAAGTTCTGCAAATGAAGCTATCATTTTACACTGTAAATAAAAGGAACAAGCACTTTCTCTGCTATTATCCCTTCTGGACAAATGAATCAATCAATTGTATGTACATTCCAGTGTCTGCAGTGTTTGGAGCCTGCTCAGCTTTGGATCAGTTAGATCAGTATCCGATAATTTAAATTTTAACAAATAATAAGAAGGATTTTTTTTTTTTTAATTCTGTGTATATAAGAGACGCAAAGTCCAGATGAGGTTCTATGTATTTCTATAACCAGCTATCTGGAATGTTAACTCGCATTCAATACGCAGTGTCATGGCTGAAGTACACAGCCTTTATTGAGGGTGCTTGTAACTCATCACTGACAGAGACATAAGGGAACGAATCCTCCAACTGTTCATTATTTTCAAGCCTCTAATCGAGTCTGAGTATCTAAGATACAAATCTCAACTGAGGCATCTGGCACTTGAGTCAGCCTTCAATCGGCAAATGCATTTGCTTCAGTAATATAGAAGTATGACCTGCAACATTCCTATCACAGCTTTCAGTTTACAGACTTCAGACTTCTCCAGAATTCCTCCTAATTCAAGGCTCTCAAACTTGAATCATACAAAGATGCTGTGCTACACAATTTTTTAATCAAAATTCCTCATATAAGATTAGTAGGATATGCTCTTTGACCAGTGCTGAGGACTCATTAACCAAATTTGACGCTATAAGATCTGCTGATGACTGTTTGTCTTTGATGACTTTTCCACAAAGAAGATTTGGTTCTTTATGAACACATGTGCCAAAACATTTCAAATCTTCCACTAAATGCACACCATAACAACACATGGCGAACAAACCAGTACTAGTATAAATCACTAACGACATCCCATCACAGTAGTGGGCTACAAGTGTACGTTAAAAAGACAGAGGCACTTAAATCTGTTCGGCAGTGAACGACGAATATTAGTCCAGAAGTCAGTGAGGTCCCCATGGAGTCACTCTGCATTGATCACATAAAGCGATCGCTGTGTACAGCTGGAAGCCACATAAACCCCCGACTGCTACTGTGTAATTATAAACACTACTTTTCATCTGATTTGGTTCCAAGCTTCAGATGAAATGATAAATATCAAATAAGAACTGCTCTGAACACACTGTGACTGTAACATTACAGTAAATAAGATGACCTTTTAAACAGAGCAGTCTGTAGTATAGAGTTTTAGACAGAGATGGGGCTTGTAAGGCTGTGTCTGTCAGTACAAAAGTATTGATCTAAGATGAGCTTCCTCTTGTACATAAGTCAAGCAAAATCTAAGGTCAGAGAGAGAGAGAGAGAGAAAGTCTGTGTGTCTGTGTGTGTAAGAGATGTGGCAAAGTTGTAATTCTAACTCAGGAATTATGATCCATCCTTGTCTGAAACATGAATCTTTTACACAGGATCTTCATATATATATATATATATATATATATATATATATATATATAATATATATATTTCCCCCAATTTTCTCCCTAGGTTATTCATCGCCAGCTCCCACCCAACAGGCAGTCCTCCGCATCACACAATAGCTACCAATCGGAGAGACGGAAGGCTATCACATGATCCTTAGAGGTTCTTGAAGCCAGCCAGCTACATCTTTTCAACCTGCTGCACGGGAAAGGGCTTCCACCCATTTCCGTATGCATAAGCTCATGGGCGCTCATGATTTGCTAATATCCCTGTTAACTGACAGTGGAAACAGAGTATGCCACCCCTTCCTCCCTGAGAGCACAGGCCAATTTTGCTGTCTTGATTGCCCAGGCACAGAAGGCTCTTGCATCATCAGGATTCAAACTAGTGACCTCCAGATGATTGGGCAAATGCTTTTCTGTTGCACCAGTCAGGAGCCATGAATCTTAATCAATCTGTATTGGCGTTATACGTATAGTCTAAGATTATGCATAATATTGTATATTATTAGGCAGTTATAGAAATAAATCAGACATCCGTATGGGTATGTTATTTAAGGACGGGGTGTAACAATATTAGCCCTTGACAATGTTCACATAATGTCACAATTAATAACAGATCACAAGTTTTATGTTTGCTAACAGCTGTCAAATGCTGAAAATATACATGTCTGTGAAACTGAGTTCAATTCTACTTGGATTTAAGAAAAATAATCAAATCACTGAAAAAGGAAATAATAATACCCTTATCCATTTACATTTACTTCAATGTTGTGGAATATCCATGAAACAAGTTTTTTCCTGTTATCACTTGCAAAACAGCAGCTATAAACTGTAGTTCCCTCATCAGCCTCTTCTTTTTTCTTTACTGAATAAGCCAAAATGTTCAGCTAGTTATTGGGAGACTGGAAAATGCAATGTTCTCTATCCTGAAAACTTTCCAGTGTTGGAAAATGTAAAGGAACAGTTTTACATCAGACTGCAGACTCCTTCCAAAGGTTAATAAGCGTCTTCAAGCTTCGCTACATCAACCTGATGTGCAATTAGAATATATAATATAATATTCTTTCAATGCCAGAAAACATAAAAATGTACAAAAATCATCATTCAAAAAAACTATAACTATCTCAAAAGTCCAAGTTGTTTCTGTTCAATCAGAAACACACACACAAACAAAGCTCCATTAGCACATGGAGCAGTCAGAGACCAGCATCAAGAGAGTGCAAGGTGCGGTATATGAATCATAAAATATTTAGTCCCTTAAATCAGCATTCCTGCATCCATACCACTCTAGAGAAATTCACAACTCTTCAGTAATTTTTGCATTCAAGTAAAATAACAGCATGTTGTAATGAGTCACTCTTGTAACAGAGCTCTTACAGGTTTGAACAAGGGGAGTGAGGGGTAAATGAGGGGAGTGTGATTTATAACTATTGATCAATAGCAATCTTTTGGCTTTTTGCAGCACTCAGACGTTCAGTGCTTGGGATGAAATGGAAAAGTCCTCAATGGAAAAACACTGCAGGTTTCCCTGAATAGTCTTCTCAACACAATTTTAAACAGGGTGCGCAGCACTGTCAGTAGAGACATTTCTAGATGTCATACTGTGGGTGTTTTTTAATCGCTGCATTTATAAGGCTTCAGAATTTGATGCATTTAATCAGCATTTAGCAGATTAAAACCCAGGTAAATAGTTCAAACCCAAAGCAGGACACTGTTCCAAAGACAGGCCTAGCATAGTCCAACAGTTCCTGTGCAAAATCTTACACGAAATGAACAAAATATCCACCATTCTCTTGACTGGGGCAGTTTTCTAAATGCCAACGTCATCAGAGTTGTCTGAAGGGATATACGGATTTGTGGGGCGAGGAAGTGGAGTGATGTTAATCCTGGCTGTAAACAACTATTAGCTGTAGTTTAATGACTGACCTGAAGGAAGGCAGTTTGATGTAGAAGCTGTGTGATTTGGTAGTGAGAGCATCTTTTGGTCACCCACACTTACTTTGTGAGTTTTGTGAATGAATATGTGTCTCAAAATGTAAACTAACTGGATACCCTACCACTTGATGCTGCTGTGTAAAATGCCTATGTGTCGATTTACACCACCACATAAACTCCAGGCAATGAAGGTATGGCATGACACTTTAGATTTTATCCAACCACAGCATGCTCTCGGTGATTTATAAGTGTACTCACAATTGTAGAGCATCCGGCACATCCAGGGTCGATCCATCCGTTACGATGAAGATCCAGGATCGTTCACAATAGAAAGGGACGGGAAATTAAATCATAAAACATTTTTATATTAACTGTCATGTAACACTGATACGACAGCTCTCAACTCATATAAAAAAAGCCTTAGCTATGACTACCCAGCAATAAAATACATAGAAGTCTATGCAGATCTGGTGCTGGAGAGACTATGTGGAGCTTCTAGACTGACTGGTTACGCATCAGTGCTTTTGAGCATCTGACACTGCATTATGTAACAAAACATGCATTTCATTCATTTATTCATTGATTCATTCATTAAAAAAAAACACCTTCCTGTATATTCAGGTGTACCGGTACAGATGAGTTTTAGTTTTGCACAAACGACACTGAGAGGGATCAGAAAAATCATTTCAGCTGCTCGAATAGTCTCCCTTGAGGACAGAACGGTAAATTTGGGGGAATGTTAGTTGCGATATATGTGAAAGCACAACACTGGAGGAGAATAAGGATGCAAATGGGTAAAATGAAGACACACCAAAGACAGTGACAGAGGGACATGTGAAGAATGGGAACTCCTTCTGCTCTGGTAGACTACAGCTATGGCAGATTTGATTCCTCTAAGCGGGTCAGTGAAAATCCCACTCTTCACACATGATTTCCCCAGAAAATCCTTAACAGTCATTTATTTTGTAAACCTTAAAAAAAAGCATCGTCAAACCTTGTCAACCGAGATACATCCACAGCAGCATGAGCCAGTGCACTCAAACAGGCTACCCCAATCCCACACTCAATATGGCAACAAATTATAATGATGATAATAATAATAATAATGATGATGGTGATAATAATAATAATAATAATAATAATAATAATAATAATAATAATAATAAAGACAGCATAGCAAACAAACAAACAAACAAACAAAGTCCTAAAGAAACTACTACAAACTAATGGACTGTACTGAATGTAAACACTGTGCCAGCACCCAGGCGACCTATAGTTGTGAGGAGAAGCAGCACAAACAGATGTTACACCGCAAAGCCTTTATGTGGCACGAGTCGCATTTACACCACTCACATACCTGTTCAGAAGCTCATTCAGTTCGGTTACTCCACAAAACAGCCAGTCCAAAACGCCAAACTAAGCTATGGGGAGCGCACAGAAAGGAGACCTGCATATGGAGAGCCAGTCGACTTGGACACATGCACCCTGAGGCGCACACGCGCGCGCGCTCGCTCACGCGCACATTTCAGGAGCGTGTGATGTAGATGCAGAACCCTGAAGCCTGCCCTCTAATACACGCCCCTTTCCGAAACACAGGCTCAAGAGCACGGATTTGCAAGCCACGCCCACTTATGATAATATGGTATGCGACGGTGGGACGCTATTGGCTAACTGAGGTGTCATTCCAAACAAATGACTCCGCCTTTATATATATTGTTTAGAAGTGGTGAGTGTGTGAGATTGACCATGGGAAAATGAAAATACATTAGAAGCTACATGTTGCTACTACTATAACCCTATTTTTTTTTTCTTAAATAGTATACCCAGATAACGCTTGTGTAGTTTTAAGCTGGTAAGTTTAGGAAGCATCTTGGAAAATCTGCCCCAGGTCTTCTGGACACTTTGAGTGTCACACATGGTTATTTTATGTAAAATTCAGGAGCTTTTAGAATTTTTCTCTGAAATGTGGTCTCATACGTAATATGTTTTTTGTTTTGGTAACTAGCATACAAACATTTTTCAAACACACACACACACACACACACACACACACACACACACACACAATACTGTATTTGTATTTATATATATTTATGTGTGTGTGTGTGTGTGCGTAACTCATAACCTCGATGCCCAGGCGTCTACAAATTCTTTTGAAAAGAAGAGGAGATGCTACACCATGGTAAACATGCCCCTGTCCCAACTATTTTGATACCTGTAGTAAGCATCCAAATTGAAACGAGCTCATTTTCTGCATAAAATTGTACAATTTCTCAGTTTAAACATTTGTCATATTATCTATGTTCTGTTGTGAATAAAATATTTGCTCATGTGAGTTGAAAGTCTTTAAGTTTTCATTTTATTCAAATTTAAAGAACGTCCCAACTTTTCTGGAATTCGGGTTGTACAGGATTTCAGCTCAGGAAACAGGCCACAATAAAAGAACTAAAATTAAAATGGACTATACCAACAGAGGCCTCTGAAATGGCATTTTAAAAGCAAGAAAGCCTTACCCCCTTTCCATTACAGATACATACACTAATCCATCCAAATCCAGTAGCTGAAGCTAAAACCGCATCGAGTAGTTTGGATTCTATTTCTTGGCAGAGGTCATTTAGCACTCAGCACTGTCTTCTCCATACAGCAACAATAAGACAGTAAACAAATGAAGCTTGGCAGATTTATGTAGCCTGACAAATGGATGTCAGGTCTACAGAAGCTGTAGAACTGTCTAAAAATGTTGCAGGAGACTCTTTACTTGACTGAACAGAGAAATTAGGAAACATTAAAATGAGAGTACAGGCTTCACCTCTAATTCAAATAGAAGGCCACCCTACTGTGAATTAATTACAACTAAATTTCAACACTATAAATTAGGTAAAGGTACATGACAGGAGACTTTTCATGGATTTCCATAGCCTTCATTCAGCGCAGACCTAGCAACAAGATACATAATTTATATTTAAAATAACTGAGATGGACATTAATCTTATATAACATTACATAACATTAACATTATAATAACATTAATCTTAAGTAATCAAAGTAAGAAAAAACTAACTTCTGAGTTTAAAGTCAGAGCTGTCAAAATGCACAACATGAATGCACTTATTAAGCTATACAGTATTTCAAAATTGGTTTCAATAAGAAAACAAGGAGATTATTTGTCTGTTGGCACATAATCTCCTCATCATAACCGTTAGTAGTACTTTGAAATGAAATTCTGACCATAAATTCAGAAATTCTGACTTTAAACTCAGCAATTAACCAGACCATTAAAAAACAAAACAAAAACAAAACAACAAAAAACAACTCATAGGTGGCCTAGTACACTTCTGGACAGAATTCATAAAATAAATATCTATAACAAAATTTGCACTAAGCATAGGATGCCTAAGACTTATACACTATATAGCCTTGTTGGAGTAACCCAGAAAGCAAACCTAGAAAGCAATTTTTTGAAGTTCTACAAAATAGTTTTATTAACCTCCACGAAATATATCCAAAAGCAGCCAATCATTTCTCATCTTTACTGAGAAGAAATGAATAATCCCACAGTTTATAGAAACATGATGATTATGTCATCAACAGAGAGTAATTACAGAAAATAATATGTACAAAAAGATATACAGTAATATGGGTCAGAATTACAGAAAGTAACTTGTGGAGAGATTTTTTTTTTTTATTTAATGGGCAGTTTTTCACACATGATCTTATTTATTTATAACAAGTATGTGTTTATATATCAGACATATTAAATAAATGTTAGCTATAGAGTGTTAAAGTATAAGCTACATGTGTGAAGCTTAAGTTAGCCGCTGCCTGGCAGTCTTCTTATAAACATTCATATAGCAACAAATAAATTATCTAAAATATTATGTACACATGAATATGGTATTTTATACGTTAAACATCATTTAAGCCTGACCAAATGGCATTCTTACTATTCATACTATTCATTCCTAATCAGTTTTTACTAATTGCTTTATTCTGGTTAGAGTTGCAGTGGATCTAGAGTCTATACTGAAAACCTGTTTGTGAGAAGGAAGTACGTTCTGGCTGAGACACCAGTTCATCACAGGAGACCATGCACAACACATTCACACCTGGCAATTTATCACCTCTTGTCCAACCTCCAGCATGTTTTTGTGAGCTGGAAGGAAATTGAATAACACAAGGAAAACCCACAAAGACACCCACAGAGATCCAAGACCCAGTCGAAGTGGTCTAACCTACTTAAAGCAGAACTGGGAGTAATGAGTTATCAAAAAAAAAAAACAAGCAAACAAATGAACAAAAAAACCTGTTTTATATGGCGTTTGTGTTTGATCAACAATAATGATGCTAGTTATTACTGGAATCTATATACTGACGTACAAGTGACATCAAGCAGTCAATCAAGGAAGAGTGAGCCACAGTCGAAGGGGGTCAAAATGGCAGGAGTAACAGCTTTTTTGCCTCAGGGTAGGCAGCATGTGGTTAGGGTAGTGAGTAAGGTAAGAAAAGAGGAGAGGAAACTGTTTTGTGTAGCGAAGAGTTTCATGCATATCTTCTTTAAAATGATATGATCCAAGAGACTTTCTAGTATACTCTCATACCATATAAAATCCAGTCTACAGACGGAGAGACTTAAAATAATGTAGGTCTAGTAAGATATCTAGAGAAAAGAAACTTGGCGCTTGGTTTAAGGGATGACTTTGCTGTTGGCAAATAAATTCAATGCCAGGGCTGTCTTCTTTTGAAGCTATTGTACGACTGTTGTTATTTGATGGATTATTCCGAATAAATCTATCACCAGGAATAAAGATGTTTTCTTCATCTCCCAGATTTTCAAAGCTAACAACTGAAAGCTGAGTGACCATGGGGGATTTTACCTCGAAGGATGAGAGCAAAGTCAGTGTGCAGTCTGTTTTTAGTACACAGTAACACACTAGTGTCTAACCCAATACAGCGTCCCTCAAATCAGATATGTTGTGATAACCTGAGGCAGATTCCTTGTACACCCACAGCTTTTGTTTAGCTTAGATGAGACATTTTGCTTTTCCTAAGCTTCTCAAAACATTGCAGTCACGAATCTTTATCAGAAGGAAGTACGTATCACAGACCCTCTTCTTACTGTAGCACAAGATCATTTTATGATTATAATCTGCTGCTCTTCTACATTGCCCATAAGCAGTGTTCCAGAGAGTATAAGAAACATTAACTTTATAGGTAATTGTAAAATCCAGATTACTTTGCAAATGTCATAGGTATCCTATTTTTTTTGGTACAAATGTTGTTATAGGTTTTAATTTTATGACTTTTACTTTATCAAATCTATGCAAAAGCATTTAAGATACTTTTCTGGCACAAAATTAAATGTTGCCGAAAAATACTTGTACAGTATGTCAGTCAAAGGTATTTTTCAACCAAAAAAACATAATGAAGGCTCCTGGGTTTTGCGAGGTAAAAAAAAAAAAGGCGTGTGATAGTCTCCTGGAGTATTGTGGCAGATTCTCCAAGATGCTCAATAAAACCTTCAGCTCTTTTCCTTATAAAACTGCACACATTGTTCTGGAAAATAATATTTTGAACTGAAATTAAATGCCTCGACATTATAGAAGGACAGTATTAAAAATATTTAAAAATAAATATTCAAAAGAGCAGCAAACAGTAATAAATACAACACAATCAATATTTGGTGTGAATCCTGCTTAAAAAAGTAGCCTCAGTACCTCTTTTCCTTTTTAAATATAGTATGATTTATAACAATTCACACAGGGTTACACTTAATTAATGATTACATTGGGTTTTTTTTTTTTTTTTTTACCTCAATAACTCTTTGAGCCTTTAGACCTAAAATACACTAATAAACTTACCCCTGTTGCACCCCTGGGGTCTTGACCCTATCTATTTGACCCTAACATTTATTTCACCCTTATATTCAGCCCGCCCATTGGTTGGTGGACATTAGTGGACATCCCAGGAGGTCTCATGAGGACCATTTAATCACATGTATTTGGAAAGGGTTAATAAAAACAAAAACTGAGTCTGTATGATCATTTTAGTCAGTGGAGATATTTTTTCCTATTATGATAAGGTGGTCAGGGTCTTCCTGGGTCAAATAAAGCACTGTGTTGTCAATGTTGTGTTGGGCCTTTTTATGTATGCATTTATGCATCATTATGCATCCTTAAAACCCAAATTGGTTATTCCTTAATTATGAAATGAAGAGTTTTTGATAAGAAACACGCAGTGCCATAATTTGACACCTCGAGAACATAGGTAATTGAAATGTTTAGTTTGCATGCAAGTTCATTTGCATTTTAGAATAAAAATAAATTACTCTTTTTCGAATAAAGACTTTAGGGATAAGGCACAAATAACATCGGTTGTAAAAAAAAAAATGCAGTAAAAGTAATCTTGGGCATTTTTCCTTAACGCTTGGTATTGTGCAACTAAAGGCTATGTAAAATATGTTGATACAAATTTAGCATTGTCAAATATCTTGCACAAAGTACACACTGGAGCATTTATACATCTAGTAAATCATGTATGAGATGAAGATGGAGGTGGAAGTGACAGAGAGTGGCTGTTGTTCATGAGTCTTACTAGACATCATTACTACCTAGGCATGACTACCTAGGCCAACTCTGATTTACTATTATGTGATAATAATCCCCTTCATTACATCATCCTGTAATTACAATAATAATCATAATAATAAAAATGAACATGCTCTGGATACACGGCATGAACTCCTGGGGGTCATCAATCCTCATTTTGAGAAACACTTTCTGAAACTGTGTATATGACTGATCTGCCTATTACACATGGAACACACTGAAAAGTAATTTCAGTTAGATTTTCCTACCGCCATACAGAGATAATCATTAACTCCAGGCTGTCAGCCAAGCCGTGAATGGAGCAGAGCAGGGCTCTTGCACGATCAATAGGAACACCAGGGGAAGCAGACAGATATGAGTGCATCTGCTGATTATATGCTGATCTGCTTATGTTTAGATTTCGAACTTCATGCCATCAGATGCGATTTTGTAGACAGGCTGCACCTCACCACGGGGTATCTGGGACTCTCACAGACCTCAGTCCACAACGCAGGCACACAGGTCTGCCAAGCTGCCAGCCTGATCAAAAGGAGGAATAAAGAGCATTAAAATGCAAAAATCATCCTGTGAGAAAACTGCAAACAGCTACAATAATGCACAGAGATGGTTACTTACCCAGAGACACCCTAGTGATCCTCTGCTCAGACTGAACAGTGAGGTCACATTTTACCCTCTGTCCAGCATGCATAATGCATCATTATTAATGTGCCTGCCTGCTTTCATTACTCCAAATGTGTCAATGAGTAATGCTCTTTAAATTGACGAGAGCAGGCATTTGCCTGATGAACCTGATGTGCTTTGGTTGTGCATCATTATAACTGGATTATTTTGTGCAACACTAGCATGATAATTATGCACTTATGTTATTTCAGTATGCCTAATGGACAGTGGGTCGGAAAATAAAAAAAGATCAGTTCGTAAACCATGTACTCTACCCCAGGATAATATTTCACTGTTCCCATAAAGATTTTTTAATGATAGGTGGAACACACAGGAGGTGTATTAAAGTGACCTGCAATTCAGCAAATGTACAGGTGAGATATTACACAAATCTTTTAATCATCATACCTTTTGCTTTTGTGCTAATGTTCTTTTTTATATTTCCAGACAGAAAAAGGAAGGCCACTTGACATGTGGTGTTATATTGGTTAACTCCATATTCTTCAGGTTAGTTTCATGATTTCTATCTGACATGACGTACTAACCACTACATGGTTTATTATTGTATAACTCCATATATTAGCACAATAAACATAAGTTAGGATTTATGACACTCTACAAATCCACTGAGCAAAAAACTTGATCTAATTCCTTTACATTTGTCCAGACGGCCAATACTACGTTTAATACTGTTCTGTGTACATCAAAATGCCATTGGAAATCTATGATCATTATTACTCCCCACTCCTCAGGTTCCAAAAGTTCTGTTAACTGTGTATAGATGGATCTGAGATAACTGATATAAGTATACAGGGAATGACACCGAGAGATCGCCATGGGCAAGCAGAAACAGTAACTCATAAAATCAAACTGCACTGGCAAGTATCCAAGCTGACTGTTTTTGGATATGTTTTTTGGGTTATTTATTCATGATTTACTTATGCTCTATATATACTACAATTTGGAGGATGTGTCTAGCCATCCATCTATTATCTATACCACTTATATGTTAACGATCACTGGGAACCTGGAGTCAATCCCAGTTGACTTGTGGAGATGGGTAGGCTACACCCCAGGCGGGTCGTGACCCAACGTGCATGTCTTTGGGCTCTTGGAGGAACCTGGAGTATCTGGAGGAAACCCAGACAGGCAGAGGTCTGCAAACTGCACACAGAAAGGCCCCAGGTGGCCACAGGTTTGAACCCAGAACCTTCTTGCTGTGAGCTGTCGATGCTAACCACTGCACCACCGTGCTACCGTTGGAGACTAAGTCTGGATTTAAATTCAGGCCTGTCATAACTACTACTCTTAAAAATATCACCATCATGATGAGTCCATTATTAAAGAAAAAAAAAACACACCAGTGCCTTAACACCCAATACAAAGCCAAGGAGGAAAATCTGTGAGGAAAAACTGTGAGAACAAAAAACTGAGGTGGACCTCAGCAGGGGGAGCCCATCCTTTTCTATCCTGCACTTTGAGTCGTGTCAATTAATCTAAAAATTGTTGGTTTACCCTGGATAGAGGTTTATACCACACTATTGCACTGATTACAACAATATACAAGGCAAATATACAGCACAAATGTTCAACATACTGATCAATGCTCATGATAGTTGGACATTTTTACTTCCTGCCACTATTTAGCAACCAGGAGCAGAAAGTATTACAATACTGCCACCTAGTGGCCACAGCTTAAACAAACATTGGCTAAAATAGAATGATAAATAGCACAGCATAGCAGGACTTGAGGCTTTAAATATCATGTTAAATCATTTTAATAGCTTCATGTGGGCACAGATTGTTCTGACCCTTGTGTACAGTTAGCCATACTGAGCGTGGGATATTGAAATTTGGGGATTTAAGGAAAAAAAAACCCTATATCCTAATTTATTCATCCATTAGGTACATCACTTATCAGTCAGAATCGTGAGGAAAATGGAGCCAATCCCAGCTGACTTCAGGTGAGAGGTGGGGTACACCCTGGATAGGGACAATCTATTGGAAGACTAACACAGAGACGAACAACCATTCACACTCACATTCACATCTATAGCCAGCTGACCTAATCTGCATGTCTTTGGGCTGTGAGAGGAAACCCACACGTGTAAAGGAAAGGCAACCCATGCAGGCACAAGAAGAAAATGCAAACCCCTCACAGAAAGCCAGTCAGCAGTTTCGAACCCCAAACCTTCTTGCAGTGAGGTGACAGTGCTAACCACTGTACCCCTGTAATGCCCTAGCTTCATTTATATTTTACCAAAATTCTTGTCCTGGTTTTCATTTGAAAGCTGCTTGGTCTTAATAATACTGGCAGTTTAGTTATTGCTCTAACAAACTCGGAGATCTTCCAGGAGCAAGTGTAATGAGAATATGTCACTCGTCAATTGCACATTAAACTAATTAGGGGACTTCCAGTGGTAGCTGGTTGATCTAAAACTAGTCTAAGGCTTTTCAAACAAATACTATATAACTCAGTAAAGTTCACTTCCATGTTGTAACATTTAAAAGAAATGTGAGGAAAAAAGTTCTTATGCAAGCCACTGTACTTTTTCTGAGAAGGCTGAGAAAAGCCAGCGTGAAAATCCTGCATCTGTATAAAATCTATCTGGTTGCATTTGTCCCATCCTAAAGCATGGTTGCTGGCGTGGCATGGGAATTTTACACAAGCTCTGTCAAACCAGATTAAGAGGGTCCAGACATGTTCATGCCAAATCATGAATTACATATTTTGTTTCTCAAAAGCTCTTAAAAGTCTTCCGTAGACTACATTCAAGAGAGAGGAAATATACTGTAGAGAGTTTGCTTTCAGTCTTCCGAGTTCTCCCTTCAGAGACTGGCTACTGCCATCCATGGCCCAGACATCTAGCTGGCAAATGAGGAGTAATAATGAATAAATGACAGTTCCCCAAAGATAAGAACGGATAGACACTGAAAGTCACCCCATTCCTAATGTTTTTTTTTTTTTAAAGATCCTGGCAGCATTTCGATGTTTTTTTTTTAATCCATTTATCCTTTATTGCAAACTTCATGAATGTATGAGAAGCTTTAAATAAATGTAAATAGTAAATGCTCATATAAATCAGATTTGTACAACCATAATAAAAGTGTGGGATAAAATCCAATGCAAAATATTATTTGGTGAAACCCTCAAGGTTTTTTGTACTTGGTCTTTTAGGACCTTATCAGTTGAAATATTAAAGGATGATGTTAAGGGACGATTAAAGGACCTTAAAAGGACTTTATATTTAGGATTTATTTATGCTGTAAAATATACTGATCTGGTTTATTGAATAATGAATGAATGAAAACACTGCGAGCAGAAAAGTTTACCACTCATTTTTTCCACTTTATATTTAAGAAAAAAATTCTATTCTTCAGTCGTTTAAGTACCTTTCTAAACCTGCAAAACCTAAGTTAAGTTATAAAATGTTTATTCATTAATTGGTGATTGGTGTGAAATTGATCAAGATTTATTGAATTCATCTGTTACATATTCATCTACGTTCATGGTTTAATTATATCACATCATTAGAGAATTTTACATGGTCGTTGAGTTTGCAGTACTTAGAACATGGAGATGTGGACTGAGTTATTTTTGTACTTATGTATGCAGAAATGAATGATTTAACAATGGAATAGGTCCTGACTTGTCCTGGTTATGTCATGAGTGCCATTTCGGTAAAACGCAATAATGAAATATTGATCAGTACCTTTTATTATTTACTTTTGCTCTGAAAATGTGACATCAGCTAGTGCGGATATAGGCCCTCCCATTAAAGGAAAGATGTGTCCAAGAAAAAAATCATCAGTGTTTGTGATGTTAATGATAATAATTTTACTTCTTCCTACTCAGTTTTGGCCTGTGTGTAAACAAAGCTTACAGCAGGCAGCTGTTATGTAGCTCATTGTATATGTGCAGTACAATAACTGATATGAGCAGACCATGCAATTTTGTGATATACTGTATATAAAGGTACAGCTTATGTGACTGAAATAAAAAAAGGACCTCATCTCTTGTCACAGCACTGAAAAACATAACCTTGGAGTGAACTTTATATTTCTATAGTACAGTACTCTTGTTTTTCTTTTATCACATGCAGAGGATGGTGGTGTATGAATGATTGCATAAACATCTGTTGTACCATGCATAATGGCGTCCAGGTCATGAAGTGCATTTTCTATGAATGTAAGAACTAAGATGTCACTCAGCTTCATGAATTCCTATAATCCCCCCAAATACCTGGTGCTTTAGTTTCCTAATGGAAAAATGCATATCAAAACATGGGAAAATACATATTACCCATATATGATGTGCTACCCATATATAAAAGCATTTCAATTTGATTCAGATTAAGAACATGACTAGATATACACATTCACTGCTAGGGGATGGGGGTGGTGGTGTGCTTGAAGAAATGTCTGCTTTCTTTCATTAACAAATTCTGATTCTGATGTCTGATTCACAGACAATGGTAAATGAACATTACAATGCTAAAGTGAGATGAAAAAGAATAGTTTGCGTTGCAGAGCAATCTCCTTGAGCATTGTAACACATAGTAGTGCCCAAGACACCACTTTTACAGAGGTAATACTGAATCATTATCTCCTCAGATGCTAGGTTTAACTTTTACTTACTCACTCAGCGATCTTCTGCCACTTAATCCCAGCTGACTTTGGGTGAGAGGCAGGGTACACCCTGGGCAGGTCGCCAATCCACCCCAGGGCTGACACACAGAGACAGACAACCATTCACATCTATGGGCAATTTAGAGTAGCCAATTAGCCTAATCCCCTCTGTGCAGGAAACCCACACAGATACAGGGAGAACATGCAAACTCCACAACTCCCAGGGATCGAACCCAGGACCTTTTTGCTGTGACAACAACAGTGCTAACAACTACACCACCATGCTGCCCTGGTTTAGTTTTTATTTGATAGATATTTTAGATTAGACAGCTTCTATCCATCCAGGGGACTGTTATATAGTAAGACAGTATACACACAGATTACCCATAACATTAAACCCACCTGCCTAACAGAGATGTTCACAAGTCTTTGTGCACGAGTCCAAGTCAAGTCCAAGTCTTTGAGGCGCAATGCCAAGTCAAGTCTCAAGTCTTTCGTCCCAAGTCCAAGTCAAGTCTCGAGTCTCAAATGGCTGAAATGAACA
>JAQLOM010000032.1:19681696-19692372 GCA_030068315.1 Chrysichthys thysi
AACCAAACCCCCCCCCCCCCCCCCCCCCGATAAGGTATGTTTCGGAATATTCTCAGTTTAGTAGAGACCTACTTTCACATAGATATATAAAGTTGAGTATAGTAAATATCTGCATACCTCTAGGGAAAATGAAGACAAAGACATTTGTATTCAGATCTCAAATTAATTGAAAACCTATGGGAGATTTTGGTGCTCTCTACCACCATCAGCAAAACATCAGCTGAGGGATCTTTTGGAAGAATGGTGTTCATCTCTCCAGTACAGGTCCAGAGACCTGTGGAATATATCCAAGGGACACTGAAGCTGGTCAGGTCACTACAGAGGCCCCAAAACCTTACTAAGACACTTCATGTTGATTGTTCCTCTATTTTCTCCCCATCTGTCACTGTTATACACTTATTCAAATCAGCTCTGGAGACCACACTGTTTTTCTGTGACTTTGCCTTTGTATGTTTTTATAGATGAACTTCTGTGTATTCGTTCAGGTTCCAATTTTTTAAAATTCAGGGAGAACTGAACTGGAAAAACATGCATTCTTCAGTATATATGAAACTAGATGCTTATTCAACTAGTATTGATGTTATGGCAGTAAGTTATTTGGTTATGTTAAGTTATTATATGAGAAATAAAGACAGTAAAATGTACTGCTATTTCTTCATGCACCAGCAAGTGCAAGTGTGATTTGAGGGTTGTGATTGTGTTCATAGCAAAACTGAAATCTCCAGGGTACCAATATACTGTCTTGGCCTTCCACCAGTGAGGTCCATCAATCCTGAAACAGCAGGGTGACATGCAGAGACACTCATACAATTGCTCCCTTCTGGGAATACACTGACCATTTTTCTTAATTTGTGGTGATGTATCTACTGCCACAGTGCAGGGGTCATTAAAACGTTCCCCGCAACAGCGGAAAACTTCACAAACAAAGGCAAACACGTTACATAATTTTGTCTTCTGTTAGGTCCAAATATGGTCATTTGAAGAACAGTCCACCATGGATTTTGTGAACTCCTCCTCAACATTTTTCCCATCCAGCTGGGGAATGGGAGAGAGAGAGAGAGAGAGAGAGAGAGAGAGAGAGAGAGAGAGAGACAGACAGACAGTCAGACAGAGAGAGAGAGAGAGAGAGAGACAGATAGAGAGACAGACAGAGAGACAGACAGACAGAGAGAGACAGACAGACAGACAGACAGACAGACAGAGAGACAGACAGACAGAGAGAGACAGACAGAGAGACAGACAGACAGAGAGAGAGAAGAGAGAGAGAGGTTGATATCTGGGGCAAGGCTGATAGATTGCTTTGTACTGAAGGAATTATGGCACTGTTTTATTCCTCAAAAGGTATCACCCCTATGCTTTACTATCCATCGAAGTGAAGATGTGGAAAGTGGTGCTTAAAGGCATGCACGACATCTGATTTACCATTTTATAGTCCAGATAGAAAACCTTTTGTGGTTTAAAAGATAAAATCAACAACAGTAACAATTAGTAGCAATTGGTAGCACTTTACAACCCAAGCTCTCCGAACACCATGTACACTGAATAGACTGCTAGGCCTTTCTTAATGGATAAAGCAACATGTGGAATTACTCAAGTCAAAGCTATTAATGCACTGCATTTCTTTAGACGCCAAGCAGTCACACCTGTACCTGGTTCTTCTCTGTTCCTTTCAAACGTTCCACACTTGTTGTATTCAGTTTTCTGGCCTTTTTTTAAATGTATTTATTTATTTTAAATAAAGGGCACGGACACTATCATGAAAAGGAAAAGCCTGAAATGTGCCATTAGAGATGCTAGAGAAGATGCGTTACTGCACAAAAATAAACAAATATGGACAGAACCTTAGTGGCTTGACTCTACAGTATGTTCACAACAGAACAACCAACCATTTTTCCAAAATGCTTTCTGAATGTCCATACTTTCCAGGCCTAGAAACTAGCACCTTTAAATGCAATACTTTTCTAGACTTTAGGATGAGCTGTATTGTACAGTACCAATGTCACAACATTATTGCTGCTCATGCAGACAGTTCAGTTGAGTAGCAGTACCAGGTAAGGGAAAACCGCCATTTAAACCTGGCGCTCTCCCACTAACTAACCTAATAGTGTAGTATCAGGGAATAGATATCCTGTTGCTATCACACCTGCATCTGCAACTTTTAGAGGTGGATAGGTCTTTATCCCCACTGCTGTGACACTCCTTATGTAGTTCTTTTGGAAAGATACATGGGTACAGTGCAAAATGTTTAGTTTAATAATGGAGATTTACATATCTTTAACACATTTTGCTGGCACTTGTCTTCTAGAAAAGGCATTATTATAGTATGTCTCTTTGTAGAGTAATAAAGACTGGTTCTTTTTTTCCCCAAAACTTTCCATCGTGGCCCACAAGATGATTTTAATTTAAAACACAGATTCATAATTCTTTCGGCGGGTTAGATTAAAACCTTCATAAGGCCATATGTTTGTCACCCCTGGTCTATAAGCCCCCACCCCCACCCCCACACACACCTCAAAGCAAATAGCTGCGAATAAGTCTAAACTAGGCAATGAAAAGTGTCTGAGGGTGACACATGAATTCACAGTCGTCCCTGAGGTCAACGGCAGAGATTTATCGGTCAGAGGATGAGCCACGCACAGCGTGAGGCTGAAGCATGTACAGTAGGTCTGATGTGAAAGATGAACAGGCAGCAGGGTGGTGAGAGAAATCCAAAGATGTAGTTACTCAAATGCAGGAGAAGAGATAAAAATGAATAAGGGGTTAATGACCCTGAGATGACCAGAGCATTTACAGTCCACCAGATTATTTTATTAAGGCTGAGTGAAAACATTCCCAAGTGGCGTGCTGACTGATAATGGAAGTAAACCTTAGTGAGGCTGAGATTTGGCCCCAAACAGCACAAAATAAACAAGCTGTCATAACTTTCGGTACTGATTTATATTAGGCTACATGTATGAGGAACATTTCATCGTAGAAAAGGGAAATATATCCCTCCAAACACATGCGTCAGCAGGCGTGACCCTACATAACTGACATAATTTCAAAATCCAGGCATCATTTAAATCCAATTTTTTGACTGGCAGAAACAAATAAGAACAATCTCAATATTCCTTCATGGATGTATTCATATTCTCATAATGAGGCAGTTCCACATGGCTCAGTGATAAGCCTATATCGAGCTTAATGAGCGGTGAAATATGCCCCAGTGAAGAACGTGATCATTAAACTAACAATTACCCTCATTGTACCCGTTCTAAACACGGAGTCTCCACACTCAGCACTCACGAGGAGGATGCAGCAGCTAGCTAACTTCAACCACCAGCATATCTGTTATGGTATTATGCTGCATTTTATTACAGTGAGTCATTAGCCATGGACAAGAGTGTGTCCTTGAGTTGTCACAGTGTGAACATGTACGTTGATATGCAGTCAGCATGGATGAATAAATCAGGGAATTAAACTGTCATCTGTTGACACGGTGAAGTATACATTTTCACTCAACCCCCTGAACAAACTATAAGGAGCTACATGTAAGACAGAATAAAGGGTAGAGCATCATTCCAGAAACAACGGACGTGTTGGCAGATTAGTTTACTGATGTATTCCTCCACGTTGACGGCTATTTAAGCAAATATTCACACTTCTTTTTTTTTTTTTATATAATATTGTAAGTGATATATGTTTGGAGATCTAATTCAGTTATATTTTATGTTATTTGTATAGCACTTTTATAACATTTGTCACACAGCAGCTGTGTCGAGAAGCCTATGAGGAAGCCAAAAGGAGAGAGCCAAGGAGAAGGCATGAGATGGAAACCTATAGAGAACTTGGACTCAAAAGAGAAATCTGTCCTCCAGATTGAAGACAAGGATTAATGAGATTTGAATTTGGAGCTCCTGATGAATTGAGGAAAGTCACCCAGTACAGATTGTGATGAATATAGATCAGATACCAAGTACAATGTACACTTTTAAAAAATAAAGGTTAAATTGTCCCTTTGGGGCGAACTCTGAAAGGTTCTATGTACAGACAGGTGACGGATAAAAGAAAAACCAGTGCCTCTGTTATGCTGTGGCATTTCGCTGGCATGCTTTGGGTCCACCTGTCCCCTTAGAGGAAAGTGTCACGGCAAATCAATACAGCATTCTTCTGACTGAACACCTTCATAATATGAGAAAAACCTTTCTGTTCATTTAGATCCAATGAGATCATCAAAATGTTTTGAAAGATTTGCACTCATTGCTCCAGTACAATTCCAGAAAATATGCCAAGGTGCATGGATGTTGTTCTGGTGGCTTGTGGTGGTCCAGTAGCTTACTAGCACACTTTATATTGTTTTTTATTTGCATTAGTCAGCCATCTGTAGCGATGGTTCCCTTTTAGAAACAAGTTTCAAGCAGAAGCCATGTATAAAGATAAGAACCTGTTACTGTCCAAAGAACTCTTGAGGAACAAATGTTTCTTAAATCGTGTAGGGATGTTAACATGATGAGTACTTGATGAAATCTTGATCTTCAGCATAAGCTAGGTTTAGTTTGGTTATCTGTGAGGTTATGGGCTGGCCATTGCTTGTTGGGATCAAACCAACTGTGCCCTAAAAAAGGACATTTAACCCTATGAAAAGCATGTGCACAATAGGACAGGAAACGTCTAAAATGAAACACCAAAATATATTATTCATATTTCTGCTCTACTGTCATAAAAAGGAGTCTACCAGCCATGTTATAACTTGTTAGCTGGCAATAGAAATACATTATCATAGCAAATACTAACAAACTAACTAACTAACTAACTAACTAAATAAATACACACTCTCTATCCACTTTATTAGGAACACATGTTATGCAGTTATCCAAGCAGCATATCATGTATCGGCAACATAATGTGTCATGCAGATACAGTTCAAGAGCTTCAGTTAATGTTCGAATTAAACACTGGAATGGTGAAAAAGTGTCATCTCTGTGATTGCAATTGTCACATGGTTGTCGGTACCAGATGAGCTGGGTTGAGTATTTCAGACACTGTTGATATTCTGGAAATTTCACACGCAACAGTCTGTAGAGTTTAAAGAAAATGGTGCACAAAACAAAACAAAACAAAACAAAACAAAACAAAACAAAACAAAACAAAACAAAACAAAACAAAACAAAACAAAAAAACCCCAAAAAAACATTTTGTGAGTGGAGGGTCTACAGGCTGAAACACCTTGAGGAGAATAACTAGACTGGTCTGAGCTGTTAGGAAGCCTGTAGTAGCTCAAATGGTTCCTCTCCTTTTCTTTGCTGGATAGTGAAGCATGGGAGTGATACACTGTGAAGGATTAAACCATGTCGTAATTCTTCCAGCACAAAACAATCCGTCAGCCCTGCTCAGAAGTTCAGCCTCAGATGGTTTATGGATCAGCTACCACTGCCAAGAAACGTCTCCCTCATTGTTCTTTTTTTTTTTTTTCTTCTTCTCTATTTTGACCTTAAAATGTCTAAGGTATGCATTTTATAGAATGACAGATAGGGAAAGAAATGCTACACTTCTGTTTACAGTATGCTCTAGTTATCAGAGTTCTGGATCGGATATGTATTCAATACTGACATGCTCTTAATAACTGAGCCAAATGTCTGCAAGCTTCTGTTGCCAGGTTATATGAAGCATCACAGATGCAGTGATGCTTGCCTTAAGACAGGTTGCATCCTGCATTCACGTGTACGACCTGTGCCGTGTCAGACAACACAATAAGTGTTCACAGGAAAAAATACGTCAGGGAACGAACTGGAAAAGACATGAGATCCAATCCTGTATCGATTCAGTGTTTAAGGATCAGCATCAGTTACGATACAGACTGGATTAGAAAATATCTTCGCCTCGGCTGTAATTGTATGATTGTTTTATCAAGCAAGGTAAAGAGATTCTCCCATAAGATATATCTTTTTTTTTTTATAATGCTCCTATTGGAACAGAACAAATCCCTCCTTTGTGGCTCACATTTCTTTAAAAACAACAACAACAACAACAACAACAACAACAACATCACCTGACGGTTAGTTTGCCTTAAAAGTGTCGTTTATTTTATTGTCCACAATGTCCTGATAGGCTCTTTTCTGACTAATAAAAAGTCCTGTGAGGTCCTTGCTCTTCTCCACCATTTCCCCAACTGTATCTGTCGCTCTTTAAGCCTAAGACCACGAGTGCACAACACAATTACAGCACTGCGTGTTCACATGCACCAACCATCACCATGATCATGCTGCCTCTGTGGAATGATGGCACAGGATCTCGTATGAACATACACAAAACATGGATGATACTAAAATCCCTAGCATGCACACAGGGAAAAAAACAAGATCTCCACATAATGATCTATGTCTATAAAGTCAACCAGAATGTGCCTCGCTGCTTCCGAAGAAGCTACTTCCACCATCCCTCTGCATTTACTCTGCACTGGTGGAACCACAGTCCCCCAACACTGTGCAGAAGCCGAAACAATGATGTACATGCATGAGCACTGTTCTGTACATGACTTACAGTGTTTTCTCTTCTCTTTTATACATCACCCTGGGGATTATAAAAGCCAAACCGTGAGAGCACTTTCAATGGTTTGGAGAGGAAATGTGGAGTCCGTGGACCTCAGAGCATGGTCTCAGGAATTGTAGGAATTGTGATCCGAGGTGACTGTCCTGCTGTTTACATGCACACTGCTCTACAGTGCTGTGTGGAAGCAGATCTTAAAGCGGAGTAGCTCACTGAGGGATGGCCACGAGGCATGGGTGGTAGGTAAAAAGACAGATAATTGGGCTCGTGCGTCGTGACAGTATCCACAAAAAAGCACCACGGGTGGAAGGGAGGACAACATTAAGATGAGTGTGTGATGAATGAATGACACGGCTATATTTATACAGCAACCTTACTTACCGAGGGAGAACAGTGCCTCGGGGACAGAGCCGAAATTCAGCCGACGATCAACAAAAGTTTCTGTCCGCCGAGATCATCATTTTGCGCAGTGAGGAAAAACGGGGAAACCCGCGCGTAATTCCGCATGAACAGGAAAACTGCTTGGCTCCATCCTCTTCTTCCCCGCAGCAGCATAGCCACCCATGCCTTCTCCTCCTCTCCTCTCCTCTCCTCTCCTCTCCTTCTTTCCCTGCGCTTGCCCCCTCCGTCTATCCGTCCATCAGTCCGTCAGCACGGCGCTGCGCCCAGACCGGAATGGAGAGCTCACAGCCAGGCGGGGTTGCCAGATTGCACTCAGTGTATATGACGCTCACTCCAGTTTGCATGGGTTTAAAAGCCTCCCAGGCTTTCACTAGGCTGTACACCACCACCCCACCTGGAACTTAGAATAAAGCCCTCCGAAAGGCGCACATTTCCCCCGCGCAACGGCATCCTGGGCTCCACAGGGCAGCTGATAAGGAAACAGCAACACTGCGCTCATGATCCAGCGCTCATGATGGCGGGATGGTGCTGATGTTGCGCTGATTCGCGGCTGTTGTTGCTATGATACCAGCGTATCACAGAGAGAGAGAGAGAGAGAGAGACTGATTAATACAGTCAGCTTTTAGAAAAGGCCAGCAGGTATTTTACACATAAAAGCATCAGGGCAGGACTTTGGGTAATGGAAGAACAAAGCAGGTGACACATCTATAGTGGTTCAGGAAATTCAGCCATACATTAGGTTTGGTAAATACATAGGTTATGTCTTCTTGAGACGCAAGTGAGAAAATGCTGGTTTCCTGCTCTGTGTATTTCCTGCCTGACTGTTATAAGATAACAAGCTTGAGGTGAGGATTACAGCTACACTAGGTTGAATTACAGTGGATTTAATAATTGTGACATTATTTTAAGTGCTTAAAGAAGAGTTAGATGAAGTGAGAAATTGTAAGATGCATGTGGTGCAGTGGTGAGCGCAGGAGCTTCGAAACAAGGAGGTTGTGGGTTCCAATCCAGTGGCTGACTGGGGCCTTACTGTGTGGAGTGTGTAGGAGTAATATACAATATATTATAATATGGTTTATTGTCAGTTCTTTTTTTTTATATGGTATGACATTTTTTATATGGCATGGAGGTGTGGGGGTTATCACTGACGCCTCACAGCAAAAAAGTCCTGAGGTCGATCCCTGTGGTCGACCTGGACGCCTTTCTGTGTGGAGTTTGCATGTTCTCCCCGTGTCCATGTGGGTTTCCTCTGAGTACTCTGGTTTCCTCCCACAGTCCAAAGACATGCACAGAGGGGATTAGACTAATTGGCTACTCTAAATTGCCCGTAGGCGTGAATGCGAGTATGAATGGCTGTCTGTCTCTGTGTGTTGGCCCTGTGGTAGATTGGCGACCTGCCCAGGTTGTACCCCGCCTCTCGCCTGAAGTCAGCTGGGATTGTCTCCAGTTTCCTCCTACGACTCTGAACAGGATTAAGTGGCAGAAGATGAGAGTGAGTGTTAGGGGAAACGCTACGAGGCCTTTCCGTGTGGAGTTTAGATGTCTCCTTATGCCTGTGTGAGTTTCCTCTGGGTGCTCCTATTTCCTCCCACAGTCCAAAGACATGCAGATTTGTTTATCTGGTTACCGGTACTCTAAAGCCTTTAGGTGTGAGTGTGAATGGTTGTTGGTCTTCATGTCAGCCCTGTGATAGATTCGTCACCTGCCAAGGTTGTACCCTGCCTCTCTCCTCAAGTCAGCTGGGAGTGACCCCAGGATCCCTGTGACCCTGACAGAAAAGCAGTAAAGATAATGGATGGATGACAAGCTGGGTTAGCACAGAGAGCGCTGCAGAATCAGGGTGTGTTACTGTGTACAGACTTACAAACAGACATGAAAGATAGAGCATATGATTGTTAAGAAAATGCAACCTAACTACATGACCAAAAGTTTGTGGACACCTGACTATCACACCCATACGTACTTGCTGAACATGCCATTCCAGAGTCGGTCCCCCATTTGCTGCTATGACAACATTCACCCTTCTGGGAAGGCTTTCCACTCGGATGTGGAGCGTGACTGTTGGCATTTCCGCTCGTTCACTGATCAGTGGGGTTGAGGTCAGGACTCTGTGCGAGCCACTTGAGTTCGTTCACTCAAACCTTGGCAAACCATGTTTTCACGGAGCTCACTTTGTGCACAGGGGCATTGTGATGCTGGAACATGCTTGGTGCACTTTAGTCCCAGTGAAAGGAAATTGTAATATTACAGCATACAAAGACATTCTTGACAATTCTGTGCTCCCAGCTTCATGGCAAAATTTGGGGAAAGGTCCAAATATGGGTGTGACTGCAGGTGTTCACATACTTTTGGCCATATAGTGTACCTGGCATTACTTATTCAACTATCACTAAAAAACTACTTTAAATTTCTTTCAATTCATTGGGAAGAGAATGAAATGATGTGTTTTGATTGCTCCAACATTGCTGCATGTTACATAATTTCAATCAATATGGTTATTAAAACCTTCTATAATAGCAAATCTGGTACAAGCCACAAATCATTAGTGTCACACAGAGCATTTCAAATGAATTACATTGCGTCTCTGATGCATTTTACATGTTATTTAAATGAATTAATCAAATGCTTCATTTAAAACCTGATGGAGTACAGTACATTTTGATAGAGTGTAACTGAACATAATTTAACTGCAATTTGTAAATTGGTTTCCTGTAAAAGGGTGGGATTATTCCTTTTTATGTTATACCCCATATCCTAGAATTAAAGAAACACTACAGTATATTTTTCATTCATGTTGCAGTTGTGATGTCTTGTGCAGTAAAGAGCAACTTAAAAAAAAAAAAAAAAGGTTAAAGAAAATATTCATTCATTCTTTTTCATCCATTGTCTATACCACTTCAGTCTCATGGGGAAGCTGGAGCCAATCCCATCTGACAGGGGGTACACCCTGAACACATTGCCAGTCTATTGCAGGGCTAACACGGAGACAAATAGCCATTCACCCTCATATTCACACCTAAGGGCATGTCTTTGGGCTGTGGGAGGAAACTGGAGCACCTGGGGAAAACCCTGCAGCCACGGAGAGAACATACAAAATCCACACAGAAAGTTGGTCAGGAGGTTTGAACCAAGAACTTTCTTTTTGTGAAGCAACAGTACAAACCATGTGACACTTCACTCATTATCCTGATAAGGGTCAGAGTGGATCCAGATCATATCCCAGAACACTGGGCATGATGCCATTCCATTGCAGGGGAACACACACCCACACACACAGACACACACACACGTTAACATCTAGGAACAATTTAGCATAACTAATCATTCTACCTGTATATTTTTCGGAGGTTATAGGAATGCCTTATCAATTACCCAATCAGACCATCATGTGGCAGCAGACCAATACATCAAACGATACAGATGAAGTTTAAGAGCTTCACTTAATATTCACCTCAAATACCAGAATGGGGAAAAATGTGAGCTTTCTGATAAAACATTCTTATACTCATCTGATAAAATGATACAATATCCTTATGTCATGTCTTTGTGCTGCTCTGCAAAACAAATGCATCTCTAGCTGATTTTGGCTTGGAGGATTTAGAAACAGAAATGTTTTCATGAGCCTGAACTGTTTTTCTAATAACTGTCAAATCTAGAAAAAAATATTTTATACACACACAGTACAGGCCAGAAGTTTGGACACACCTTCTCATTCAATGTGTTTACTATATTGTCATGACCATTTACAT
>JAQLOM010000032.1:19698861-19716541 GCA_030068315.1 Chrysichthys thysi
ACACACACACACACACACACACACACACACACACACACACACACACACACACACACACACACACACACACAATGGGTGCATAACAAGAGACAAGAGGAAGCAAAATCTCTTGAGTTGTCAGTGGTTTTATGGTTGATGGTGGGACAGCAATGTTTGGGAATGATATTATAAAACTAATTGTGCATAAGAGCAAACACCATATGTGAGAAAAACGTATTCAGAATCATTAGAAAAGGAAACATAAAATCGGGGAACAAGATCGAGTGAGTCAGCTTACTAATGGAAGGAGGGGTGCATAAGTGAAAATGAATATACCGAGGAGGACAAGGACACAGGAGAAGATGAAACAGAGTAAGAGGGTGGAAGCGAGCAGATTGTGGGCTTCAGGTGATGGAGGCTGACACTGTGGGTGAAAACGTGGCGATGGCACTTCCCTGTCACACAGTGGAGGAGGCATTAGTGAATTTCCTACAGCAGCTATCCTGGACAGGAATGACATCTGACACCATGATTCCATCTCCAAGATCCATTAGAGACAAAGGTTGCTTCTGTGGCACTAAACTACAGTGACTAAACTCAAGCCACTTCTTTGTAATGCATAATGAAGTCTGCACGCATTGTGGAACATTCACTGGAATATTATTATTAGCCTGGGTGCCAATGTTCTTTGCCTCCATCCTGGCAGTCTAGAGCTGTTATATTCATTGTCAGTGCGCAGCGTAATAATGAAGCGAGTGGGTGTGTGGGAATTTTGCTGATATGCAGGATAAGGGTGGGTGATAATGACAAAAATATCATATCATGATATTGGCATTCCTGTATCACAGTGTATGGGTGGCTAAAAAACTGTCTCGAATGAGACTGTAATAAATGTTAATGATTCAACACTAACAAGCAGAAATCGGCATCGATGGGATGCCTCTGCCACCAAGTCTATAGCTTCACTACTGATTTGTATGGCTCAAATATCCTTAAAATAAGACACAAGGTGGTCAAAAGTATCTGGAAACCTAAGAACTGAACATCCCATTCCAAAACCATGGACATTAATATAGAGTTGTTCCCCTTCTGCTGCTAGAAATGACTCCACTCTTCTGGAAGGCCTTTCCACTCGATTTTAGGCCATTGATGTGGGGTTTGTACCAACTGAGCCACAAAAGTGCACGATGTCAGGCACTGATGTCAGACGAGGACGCCTGGTACACAACTGTCATTCCGATTAATCCCAAAGGTGTTCAGTGGGATTGAAGTCAGGGTTCTGTGCAGGCCACTCAAGTTCTTCCATGCCAACCTTGGCAAACCATGCCTTTACAGCTCTCACACTTGATGCACAGGAACCTTGACATGTCGGGACAGGTTTGGGCCCCTTAGATCGCCAGTTATTTATGAAAAATATATCAGATACTTGACCCTTTTGGTATCGATTCCAAAATGCAACCAGTTCCTCTGCAGGCTACAAAAATTATTTGCTACATATCCTTCAAAAACAGAACCAGTCGCTCTTGAGATATCATGCGTAAAGAGTATCTCAGCTAGACACACGAATGGATGGCAGCATCTAAAAAACCAAAAACATATGCATCCACCACCTAAAAAGGGATCTAAATACAAGGAGGTAAAGTACTAACGTAACATTTTACAGCTTTAAAGATTCACTACAAAATCTGCTGCTTCAAGAGTGAGTTTCTAAAAAAAAAATATAATAAACCTGCAATATCTCAGAAGTGACAGTAATAACCCATCGCAATATATAATATCATGTCATCATATTGCCCAACAATAACTCAGAACTACCATTTGCGTTTTTGGTCTTTACTTACTTTGCTTACCATTCAAACCTGGAAGTCATCCACACATGCACGTGCATGCACACACACACACACACACACACATACACACACTCTATCTTAATAGTTGATTTTTAATCCAATCCTTTTTGAAAACAGCAGGCTTTGTTCTTGTCGTCAATTGCGCTAAAATCAAGGAATTATATGAGCAAGAGAACCGACTGAAAATTGGAGCGATTCAAAAATAAAGACCCTGGATTATCATTTTGAGGACACAAATATTAATAAGGAGCCCAGAATGTCCAGAATGTGATCACTTAGGAGCGTAAAATTAACCATATGTCTGACGGAGACAATCTGCAGGCATACCTGTGCCGAGAGCACAAGTTAGTGGTGCAGCAATAATCCTTGTACATAGATTAATAGCTAATAACCATAATCCAAAGACTAGCACAGTGCTGTACTCCTGGCTTCATCCCATCAGCCTCTTTATTAAGGTCAATCCTCCCTCTGATTATAATGAAACAGAAAGAGAGAGAGAGAGAGAGAGAGAGAGAGAGAGAGAGAGAGAGAGAGAGAGAGAGAGCGAGCACGCGAGAGAGGAAATCTGTGCAAATCAGTTTCAACCTCCATATAATCCTTGAATGTTACTGTGCATTTTGCACTTCTTTGTTTCCTCTCTCTCTCTCTCTCCCCCACTTCTTGCATCAATCATGATCAATTGTCTATTTTCGTCTGTCCTTCTGAATGCTGACAGAGCCACTGATATGCTCACAGAAAGTCCCCTGCGTCACGCAGAGGAGAGAGAGCAGCAGGAAACTAAGCTCTGGGAAGGAATTAGGGCTGATAGAATTTTAAACAGAGCATAATGCAAGACTACAGAATGTAATCGCAAGTGTAAAAAATAATTATACCGACTTATACTGATATTTTTAGTGCGTTAGGGTATCGGTGGGAAAAGAAAAACACAGCACACATTGCAGAAACATGATACAGAAGCTGAAGTGCTATAGACAAGTGCTTTTGTTTTGCTCCTGCTGTTTTCCTGCTCGTCGGTAGCTCACTGCAGTCTAATAAAACAGCATTATCTCCCAAACCACATAAAAGTGCCTCTAATCATCCATCATCATCAAAATCCAGTCTGGTGGCTGTATATAGAGAAAGGAAATATTCCACAGGATTTACCAGCAACTCTTAAATCACCAATAACGGCAATGAAACACTTTCATCTCAACAATTGTTTCCCTTAAAAAAAACAAAATAAACAAAAAAAAAAACCTCACTGTTTGGGGAGGCAGTGTGACTGATCTTAAAGATTTAGCAACTGAGAGCCTCCATGACTCACTGGGTCTCAAAATATCTCCGCATACTCAGCAAGAAGCTCCACATCCACAGCCTGCCAACAATGGCTCTAAGCAAAAGGAGAGAAGTAAACTGTAGGCCTCGGGGACTGAGAAAGAACCAAAAATGAAAAGCATCCAATCTATCTGTTCTTCTCAAGCAGTTGAGTCACTGTGAAAGCTTCCTGCTTTACAAGTCAATTGAATTTCATGTGAAAAGATTCAAGTTTTCAGAAGCAATAATAGTTTTGCTGTTTATCCAAGACTGCTTTTGCATATACAGGGTTTACTCAGGTTCAATCGAACCCTTTGGTGCAGTGTGCTTGAGCAGGTGAGAACTCAACACGCGAGTGTGGACCAAAATACCACTAGCATTTGACTTTACCTCATTGGGCTGAAGCTTTTATCAAAAGATACTTACAAGTGATAACCTGCAACTGTTAAGTTGGATCCTCCAAGGGCCTTGATCGAGGGGTCAACAGTGGCAACGTGGTGGTGCTGGGATTTGAACTCGCATGAAGCAAACCAAACGTGCCATGTGTTTTGGGTTGTGGGCGACATTTGTCTGTAGATCTGAGCTGCGAGGCACAGACTGAGCCAAAGGACTGAGTTAAAGTGCTGCCAGGTCTATTTGTACCATATCATATGTATTGAGCTAAAATGAGAAAAACGGTAGATGTACGAGGCAAAATATTTACAGTGGACCCTCGGCCCGTGAACACACCGGATGGCGAACAAATCGACGTACGAACCAAATTCTCAAACAGACTTTGTACCGACCGACGAACAAAGCCTCGACTGACGTACAGGAAGCCAACCCACGCTTCGAGGCTCAAACATTCAGTTCCCGCTTAAGCACTTGTGGTGTTAACGTGTTAAACGCATTTTTTCGTTGTGTTTCTCTGCATTTTTGCACTATAAGCCTTCATTATGGGTCCCAAGAACATGAAAAGTGGAAATAGTGAGAGAAAGAAGCCCAAGCATATAAGTAAAAATCGCAAAACAAGAGAACTGCCACCATATCCCTCCACAGCAACTACGTATCCACCGCAAAGGTAACGTGCAATAAAATCTGTGTATTTCATTTAGTTTTTCTATAATTAAGATTATTTTAATTTTATTCCAGGTTTTATTGTCACACATAAACCCACAATACACTTCAAAAACATGTTTTTTGTGGGCTGAAACGCATTCATTTCATTGGGAAAAACTGATGCAGGTCGCGAACAAATCGGTTTGTGAACAAACGCACGAATTAAATATTTTGTGAGTCTCGGAATGAATTAAGTCCCACTGTATTTCTACAAATTGGATCTTTTGTTGGTTAAACTATCCCCACCAAAAATAGCAAAGTATAAAATGTCCCTTGGATTCTGACTCAGCAGCCAAACAAATAAACATAAAAGCAGCCTAAGTGACACACTTGCCTTCATCATGCTCACGTAAGACAAATGCAAACACAGCATGTGACACTGTATGATGCTAATGGCATTCTAACAAACTACAGAATTTAAACAGACCCTAGTGAATTGATTAAGCAAGAAAGGAAATATCCTTATAGTGTTTCATGCTTCAGCTGTAAAATATTTACAATAAACCACGATTATAACACTCGTTCGAACATTTGTTCAATTTAAATCGTGCGAGTTGATATATGAGCAAGCATATTCAAAAGACAAAACAGCAGTGTCGCCTCAATGCTGCCGTGCTGGTTCTTTAAGAAATTAGAGTTGTTGATTAGGCCGCAACATTTGCAAGTATAAGGCGTACAGCATCGTGTAGTATCAAATCTGAATCACTGCGGCATTTTAATTAAACCAGGATCCTGCTTGATTAAGGTCTCGGAGCTGTTTAGGAACTAATGCATTTTCTCCCTTCAGAGCTAAATAATACAGAACTTTTTCCCTGTTGTTCCTAGCATTTCTTTATTCCTGTGCCTGCCTCTGATTCAGGACAAAGAAGAGGTTGCTGTTTTCTGCAGCGCTTAAACTGTCTACATACGGTAACGCCTAGAATGAACAAAGCAAGCATTAAAAATAAAATCTCGCCACTGCCTGGCCTTACGGAGGAGGGAGAATGTTGTGAAGAGTGCTGTGCGTGTGTGTGTGGTCATGCAGGCTGGACAATAATGGTAATATGTTCTGTCATTATGTCCAGAGATCTTTCACCTTGTCTCATCATCCCCTACACAGCCCCACCCTTATTTCCATATGAACTCACACACAGAAGTACGTGCACGTGCATGCGCACACACACACAAACACACACACAGACAGCAAGCTAAAATTAGTGGCTCACTCGGCTACACTGCTTGAGAAGAGAAAGCTCCTTGCAGGGGAATATCTCACAGACCCACATACTCTCAGGAGACACTGTGAGAATACGCTATTTCTGTGGCATTATGGGTACGCGCACACACACATGTATAACCAGGCTTACAGCTACGCATGCATATAGGGGCACACACACACACACACACACACGCGCATGCACACGACAGACCCTTTACTTTCCTATGAAATATTCAAACCTGATATCACAGTCTCCATTTATACAAAGAATTATGCAACCCATGTATGTAGCCGAAGGCCATTATAAGTGCAGTGAACGGACAGCAGTGTGTAATTTCTTCTGATCTACTTCTGTTGATTAAAGCCTCAACCCTTCATTATATTCAAGGGTCTCGGTTACAAAACATCAGAAAATACATCAAAACTAAGACTAGGGGCAGGAAATTCAGTAGCTCGCGACAGAAAATGAAACGATGCCGAATGTGTCGCACGGCTCGAAATGAACAATCGGACAATCGTGTCGTAGTATAAATGAGAAAGATGGTGCTGTTTGTAAAGGTTTGGCTTTTACAACCTATTTCTGGCATGCAATTTATTACAGCAGCATGCAGTCATGAATATGTCCATACTAGGGATGCATCAGTAGTGTTTAGGGGACATTATGGAGCATGTTATTTAGTTCAGCTCATGTTTCCCAAGTGGTCATGACAAGAGCATGTGTGTGTTCATGCATTTACGCTATCAGACTTGCTCTTGCATTAGCTAGCTACATTAGCTACGGTTAAAAACTATACACTGTGTAAGAGCTGGTGTTTTCACTCACCTAGCACTGCCTGTAGACACTGTGTGTCAGCTAGCCAATGTTTGCTGCAGAGGTAACAATTTGCTCTCACTGAGCTTTTTAATCAGGTTACTAGTATTGTAGTAATAATTTGTAGCTCCTCGTCTTGATATTTTCACAGATGACAATCTGCTTTGCTTTGCTTGCCATCATTAGTCATGAAATACAGCCAGACTACTGTCGTTTTCTGTCGTCTGTTCATTAGCATGACAGCATACACTAGGATTACATCACACAGCCTCACATCACTTAGTGTCGGATGTCAACATCGGAGCTTTTTTTTTTTTATGAGTAAAACAAAAGCAGACATTTGTTTTGCACTTGTGTACAAACTTGCAAATGATCAGTTTTGAAACGAAAAGAAAATGACAAAAATGAGCACAGAGGATGATATGAATCAAGCTTTCTCCCTCCTTCTTGCTCTCTCCCATACACACACACACACCCATCTCTATGGCGTCTTTAAATGTATTACAGCTGAGTGGCTCCATTAGAAGTCATATTTCTAAGTACACCCCAGTGCAGCTCCACACTAAAGCTCGAGGTTTGATGAGTAGAGCTTTCACCCTGAAGTCAGCTATCATGAGTGCGAATAGGAAGACAGATGAGCAAAAAAAAAAAAAAAAAAAAAAAGCAGACAGCTGCTCCATCAGTCGTTCTTGCTTATAAAATGTCCGAGTAAGTAATGAGCAAGCAAAGACGATCACGCCAGGTCAATACTTCTGAAATGGTTTTCGACACGGATCTAATTTAGGAAAACCAAACAACAAGCACTGAATTTTTTAGTACTCAAAGAATGAAAAGCAATCAAAGAATCGCAAACAGCACTGAAGTGATAAGAAGCTGCGTTTCTGCACGCCAAGGAGGTGAGAAACTAAAAAAAATAAAAAATAAAAAAAAATAAAAATAAAAATAAAAATAAAAAAAAAAAGGAAATGGATAAATATTTCTCAGGAAGTAATGATGGATCTGCTGCACTTCAGAATGGATTAGATATCAGAGATACTGACAACATATTTAGGTGAGAGGGATATACATAACACATATGCATGGTGTTCTGAAGTAAATCTCAATATTCACCAAATTCAGACTCTGGTTAAATGCCAGCACCAAACGCTAGATATTATTGCGTACCTGCAATCACACTATTTAGCTCAAGTTCCTCCTCCTCATCTTTGATGCGCAGATATTTTGACTGGGCAATCCTGGGCAAAAGAAAGAAAGAGAGAGAGAGAGAGAGAGAGAGAGAGAGAGAGAGAACACAAAAATAAGTGATTATATCGCAAAAGTCAGTGATTTTTTTTTTGGGTCAGAGCATAAGTGAGCATGTCGGAAAAAATGTGCACGAGACACACGTTTTTCACAAGTGGTGTGCTCACTCAACCACATACTCCTGTGATAAAGTGGATCAAGTGTACAGTTCATAGTTGTTCATAGTTACTCTCTCAAAAAGAAAGGTTACCAAACCCTGGTCAGAATCGCTGCTTAGCTTTTGTATCTTTACCCAATAAACGGAAGCATATAGTAAACTTTTATATGTACACTACAGGCACCTTTCCAGTTAAAAATACATACTAAAGATAAATTTAAAAAATGTGTACCCCCGAGGTACACTCCTACAGGAAAATACTCCTCAGTAGGCTAGGCAAGGCTAAGCTAGGCAAAGATACCTAAGCTAGGTTAAGCATTGGCCTACAACTTTCGATATATGACAATTTTGCACTTACGATGGTATAGCGGAACGCATCTCCATCGTAACATGAGGACTGCCTGTATAATATTTTTCTAAGCAATGAGACCAATCAATACACTTCATATCCAGAAGGTGACAGTGGGAATACTAGTGCAAATTAAGCAAATATACTCCTACAGCACTATTATACCAATCCTGGGGAGTAATACATACTCAAAGTCAGAGTAATGCAGAGAAGAAAAAGGAAAAGAGGAAGGCTAGTGGTGTCCTCGGTTTATACATGGGTTTAGATTTAATATGAAAGTTTTACACTTGGGTTACCACTCTAGTGTTCATCCTACTAAATCTTTGACTGTTTGACTGTCATGCTTCAAATGGAGCACTTTCCACCGACATCCTTAATCGGACTTCCCACTCGTTACATCCAAAATTACATGAATCCTGTGTCACGGGTTCAGCAGAGCTGAAATCAGAAGCATTTTCTTCCAGATCTCTATCTCAGACGTTATCAGCGGTTTTCACAACTTCTAACTTTCATATTCAGTCACTTTCAAGGACTTTGAGATTTATTTATTTATTGCAGAATCTGTCACTCCAGATGGATGATCGCACCGTGTAAGTGGTTACAAGGTCTGGCTTCTAATTAACTTGAGGAAATTAGTGCATCCGTAACAAATTATGATCAAAAGATTCTAAAAGGTAGTCAGTCAAAAACAGCGAGAACGTAATTTCGAGACATTTACCTCAGTGCGCCTGTACAATTACCTATATCGCTGCACTGATTACATGATTTTCATTTTTAAACTACTGTCATCAACGCTGCTGATCTGAAAAGAACAGGAATCCAAGGCTACAATGAACACACACATTTCATGAAATGGGACTGAAGATGACCAGGCAACATTTTTCTTATTCAACTGTCCAGGTCCTGTGCATACTCTAGCCTTGGATCCCTTGGCTGACAGGAGTGGAACGAGATATTTGGGACTTACAGCTGATCTGTAATAAGGTTTAGGGGGACCTATTAGCAGAAACTGAATATTCATCTCTGGAATGGGCTATAATATTCATGAGTACGTTTAAGGGCAGCACAGTGTGCGTGATGGTCAGCACTATCGCCTCACAGCCAGAACGTCCTGGGTTTGATCCCTGTCTGCATGTTATCCACGTGGGTTTCCTCCCACAGTCCAAAGACATGCACAGAGGGGATCAGGCTAACTGGCTACTCTAAATTGGCCATAGGTGTGAGTGTGAGTGTGAATGGCTATCTGTCTCTGTGCATCGGCCCTGCGGTGGATTGGCGACCTGCCCAGGGTGTACCCCGCCTCTCGCCTGAAGTCAGCTGGGATTGGCTCCAGCTTCCCCTCACAACCCTGAACAGGATTAAGTGGCAGAAGATTAGTGAGTGAATAAATGTTTCATTAGTTTATAACCACCTGTAATGACAATTCATGTCTTTGTAAACTTAGAATGAGCCTTTTTACAACTACACAGGGAGTGGGTCCACCTCTACGGAGCCGCCATGTCACACCACTACAGTAGCCAAGAACGGACAAACCTCTAGAGATCGCCTTGCGCATTTCGTGTTTTTACACATGAAGGCATGAGTCTGCAAGAAGCACCGGAAGGATGACGAAGAAAAAGAAAAAGAGAGGATAACAAGGAAAAAGAAATAAGAGGAATCAGGGTTTGCTTGAGCTGGCTAACAAGTTTGAGAACCAAGACGTCAGATCATTCTCATTATTTTTCACAGAAAAAGCAAAGGAGTGTGAATGTAAGTAGCTGGACGTATGCTACAGGCACCTGATGGCCACCGTACAAGGGTTACGGAGGGGCATTCAGGTGATTGAATATTCACACATAGTTTACCTTTACGTTTCAGTGTGATGTTTGCTCTGAGATCGGTGCTTTTGTAAAGAATGATGAGTTACCACTGGTGTTACCACTGGGATCACCCCCCACCCCACCACCACCACCAATTCTAGTCTTTGCCACAAAGCAGCTTTATAGAAATATATAAATTCTGGTTATAAGTTTTAAAAATATACATTCATAACTTGAACTCTGTATCTGCACAACTTCAAGCATTGTACATGATTGTATATTCTTGAGGTAAGCCAATGACATCATAAGGCAAAAATAACCACAAAGTTAGCTTGAACAGATCCGATTTAGATATACAATACCAGTTAAAAGAAATCCGTGGCAATGTCCCGGAGTTAGTTTCGATTCATATTACAAGCAGGCCAAGACAGCAAAAGGAAGAGAAATGCCATCTTGTTCTCAGGGAGAGGTCATAGTACCGTCTCTGAATCAGCCCAAGGGAGAGAAGTCGTCGGAGCCAAGACCGACTCTCTGAGAATTCCTCTTGTTTATAGTTGTCGAGCAGAAATAGCTCCAGTATATGTTATTAGTGAAAGTAAACGGAACAGAAATTGAACGATTAATGGTGGGAAGTAAAAGAGATGGGATTAGAGAGCATTCTTGGGGAGAAAGCAGTGAATAGCTGTGAAGCGATTTACTGAACAGCTGCTGCAGAAAACTGTTGACTACACACCATCGTTGTAGTCGGGTTTTACATTAAGAAGTTGTAATGCGATGGACAGGGTTTATTGGACTGTTAATTATGTCTTCTATGCCAGCAAAATAATAACAGCATTGTTTCTGTAATACCTTTCCAAAAAAAGGTAAGATTCTTGACTATATTTCGGAGTTAAGACCTTTAACCATTTCTTCAATTATCTTGCTTCTACTACTTTTTTTTGCAATTCTCTTTGGATGACTTGTTTCCTGTCCCCATTATGTAAGCCCATCCTTACATAATTCTCAGTGACTGTTCTACTTTCAGCTTTTACGGAAGGGGTTATCCATCTCCTCTGACACCTACACGGATTTAATACAACCCTCAGAACATACAAAGCCATTTAATA
Source organism: Chrysichthys thysi (assembly GCA_030068315.1). Classification (NCBI taxonomy): domain Eukaryota; kingdom Metazoa; phylum Chordata; class Actinopteri; order Siluriformes; family Claroteidae; genus Chrysichthys; species Chrysichthys thysi. The sequence continues at coordinate 19,709,744 of JAQLOM010000032.1, forward strand.
TTAATCATGCAGGGAACATGAAGCGCCCTCATGTGCTCGGTACTGAAAAACATGGCGGTACATTAGTTTTCTCTGCGTCTCCCGGGAAATGTGAGACTGATGCCAATTACATTAATAAATAGCTAGACGAGATGGAGCTGTGCCGCCCACACGGCAGAGCAGCAATAAATATCATCGCTGCTATTTGTTGACACCTAAGAGTGTAATGGAATATGAGTGACTTAATGCAGATGGGCTATCCAGTAATTATTCAGATACTATGATTCAGATATTCTGCATGGGCTGCATGGTGCTGTCGTGGTTAGCAGAGTCACCTCACAGCACGAAGGTCCTGGGTTTGATGGGGTCGACCTGGGTGCCGTCCTGTGTGGAGTTTGCCACTCCTCCGGGTACTCCGGTTTCCTCCCACAGTCCAAAGACATGAACAGAGGGGATTAGGCAAATTGGCGACTTGAAATTACCCGTAAGTATGAATATGAGTACGAATGGTTGTCTGTCTCTGTGTGACGGCCCTGCGGTAGATTGGCGACCTACCCAGGGTGTACCCCGCCTCTCGCACTGGGATTGGTTCCTGCATCCCCCTGTGACCCTGAACAGGATTAAGCAGCAGAAGATGAGTGAGTGAGTGAGATCCTGCATTTAAACAGTTATGTTCATGTTAAAGTAGCAATGAGATCCTTGTATTGCAATGGGATTGCCAGTTTTACAGTGTCTTAAGATTATTACTTGAAATACTGTATAGGATGGTCCCAATATAATCATGGCTGAATTCTACAGACCATGCAATAACGCGTTTTTTCCATATCAGATAATAACGATCCTCCAAGAACAGACCTGTGACTAAAAAGAAAAAAAAAAAAAAACTGTGTTATTCATACGTACAGAAGCCCCAAAAGGCCATGGATTTACACACTTTACTCTGCCCGTTTTCTCGTGATCTCGGGCTATTTAGATTAACATCACGACAAAACAAATGTTCTTTTCAAATGATCATTTTTTGTGTTGCTTTTACATGCTCTCAGGTTACTCTAGCCATTCTCATGACATACCAAAGCATCCTTTTCCCGTGATAACGCCATAATTATCTTAAGATCTCAAGTTAACGGATCTCGCTTTTCCCCAAACGCATTACAGAGTCCGTGACCATCAATGACAGAGATGTAGATCAGCAGGATTACTGGTAAATCATATCATTATCACAAGAAAATGGAGTTTCGTTATGTCGTAATAATGAAAAAAATAAGTGAGATCATGAGACAACAGGCCAAATAACAAGCGCAACCTGTTGTGGCTTCTTAGGGCTTCCATACTTACATCATCAATAAATGATGCACTAACACTGGTCACCTCAAAGAGCCTATGGATTATAAGGAAGTGAATCCTGGAAGTGAAAAACTGCTAAAAGTGACTGCCAAAGAACTTCGAGGTAATGATGTACTAAAGGAAGCATCCGCACAGGGAGACGTCTTGGATTTTTAAATTGAAGGCTGGTAAATATACAGCGTGAGGCATTTTCCCCCCTCTGCTTTAATGATACTTTTAACAAGGCTTATTGTTCATACTCGTGTTCATGCCACAATCTCTCATTTCACACTATATTTATGTTGCTAGCCTTAGCCACCTTTAAAAAGTTTCCACTTTAACCAATGTTTTCCTGATAGTCAATGGGTCATATGGCCACACTGTACCATATACTGGAACCTGTACACCACCATGAAAGATTGATGAGGCTGTGAAATTTGTACACTAAGCAGGCATCAGATCCAATGTTTGTTTCAGAAGGTAACAGTGTTTTTGATTCATTACAACACAGTGTGGTATTTCCTGTACAGGTAGTCCTCAAGTTATGAGAGGTGTTTGCTCTGCCAGACCCATCGTAAGTCGAAAATATTGTATGTCGAACCACTGTGTTGAATCACTTAGCCTAGCTTGGGTATCTCAGCCCAGCTTAGCCTAGCCTACCCAGGAGTCTTTTCCTGTAGAAGACATGCTTTTGAATTAAAATTAGCTCTTGAAGCACAAAAAAAAAAAACCCCACGGTAATGCACTGTAAAGTACACCGATACACACGGTAACTCCATGAGTTGTGGGAGAGAGTGACGCATCGCACGAGGCGAGTGATCCAGGCATCGACCGTGTACTTCCGGGTGTCGTCGGAGCATCCGCATACGTCATACACTGTTACGCTGGCCTGCCATCGATGCCTGCCCACGAATTTGAAATATTTTCTAAATATTTTACAATTCTTAGCATATCACAGTCGTCATTATAACTTTGTATGATCATCACAAAATTGTAAGTCGGGGAGCACCTGTATTTGCATAAAACAGCATGCTGTGTCTTTCACAGAATGGATGTAAACATATAGCAGTTTCCTCTTTTCAGCCTGCTTCATCTTTAATACAGAACCATACTGTAAACAGTGTAAACACTGCATTCTGGGACAGATTTTTTTTCCCCCCATGCTCATTTCTCACGTCCTGATACTTTCTAAGTCTAGCAAATACATTTTAATTCCTTTCCCAATGAGTTAAGTGTTTATCTCTACTCTTCAGGTTTTCAGGTGATGATGGGAACAGATGTTTGTTCCTGTACAGCAGTTTTTAACGAACAAAACCTAGAAATAATGATCATTTTTATAAGATAAGCCAATGGTGTGGGGATGTGTGTGTAGTTTTTAAACTTTTGTGAGTTTTGGTTCACTTTTCTAGTGTTAGCTTACCTGTGGCACAAGATAAATGGACAGCGCTGTGCAAAGAGACTGAGGAATCATTCGTCACCTCAATAAGCTAATGTTTGTGCCTGTGATGAGGATAAACGGACTTTGGCGTGTGAGTAGACAGATGAATAATTGTTTATCTGAGTACTGATATGGTAAGCCTGTCTTTGTTGGAGCTTTTTGTCGGCGTTCCTACCTCGTTTCCGTGAATGGTTTGTCCTTGGGAATGTTAAACTTTTCACACTTTTCCAAACTATAATACTTCACATCATGTGAAACTTAACATGTATCCTTTATATAAGCTGCTCTGGTGACGATTTTGGTCATTGTTTATTGTTGTCATTGTTGCTGCTGATGTCATTTCAGGCTGTTCAAGTTCAAGTGCTAACACTTACAGCTGACAATTCAGTTTACATGGTTATAAAAGGCAATTTTCTGCTCTTCTGCTATTAAAAAAAAAATATCGTCTTAAAACTCAAAGCATTAAGTTTTTTTTAACTGAAAAGTTACAAAAAAAGTATGACATTTTTAATTATTTACTAACGCTAGTTAAGTGGCACTGCACTCAGTAGTGTACAAACTCTGTGCTAGCGAGTGACTGCTGACGTAACCTACAGCAAATCTACTCTTACTAAACCGTACCTTGCTGCCAATAATTTACAAAAAGAAAATTTATAGTACACTGTAATTTCACAGAGCATCGTCATTATAGTACAGTTAACTACTGTAAAAAGATGTATGATAATTTACTGTGAGTATATTTACATTAGCAAAGTTTGTTTTGGTTTTTTTTTGCAGTGAATTTATTAAATTTTATAAATTGTTACAATGCACATTGATTCATCTTTAGTAACACATTATCCTGATCACGGACGCAATGCATCCCTTATCCTTTCTTGGGAAAACTGGATAGCATACTCGCACACGCTGCAACTTACAGAAAACAATTCACCTAAAGACATGTTTTTGGGAGGTAGGAGGACACCCGAGAAACCCACAAGAACCTGACAAAAGGCATGTAAAACTCCACATGGTGGCCTGCCGTGCGAACGTGCCGCACCAGAAGATAACGCATTTCTCATAGCTCTATATGAACCACTTCCTCTCCCTATTGCATATGTTTACTGTGTGATGCATTATGGATGATCATGTCATGATGCTACAAAATTTATTCTTTTATATTATAAAAATATATAATTTTTAGGTTTCCAAAAAAAACAACAAAAAAAAAGGAAACCTCAGTTATGACCTGAAACACAATCATTTTCCGTTTCCGAAAGTGCTGAAAGAAAAATGTTTTATGGTTACATAGAGTTTCATCAGATCAGCTCAATCCCATTATAAGACTTGGTTGAATTATCTAACCTCAGACAAAAAAAATCCCTGCAGGGCCCGAGATGCCTTCGCTTACGGGCATTGTGTTGCTCTTGTGGACTTCTAACGATGTTATCCTGGACTTAGCTTTACCTGGAGGTCAGACGGCTACGCTTCCCCAGCGGTGAGTATGCCTTCTGTCCCTGAGATGAAGGTTCCTCCTTGTACTCTCTTTTTATTGTGGCATGGCCAGGGGGCCGACCGCGAGGACGAGGCGCTGTGTCACAGCCGGACAGCTCTTCCCTGAGAGAGTGAGGAACAAGGAGACAATCAGCACCTACTGTATTCAACAAGAAAGGCTTTGAGAACAGCTGTCCAAAGTAATCTGAATACCAGAAGATCGATACAAGTATAGGGGACTTGGGAGAAGATTTGCCCGAGAACAATTAGCATTTAGATTGGAGTGGAGGATTAAGACCTCTCCTGGCACTGGTTACACCCAGTACTGTCTAAAAGATCTAAAAGATAATGAGAGCAGCTTGATGACAGATGATGCATAAAAAGATCACAGGTCTCCTAAAGCAGAACGGACACTGCCGATCAAAAGTTTGTGGACATATATTCACGAGTAATATTTGCTCATCGGTGAGCTCCCAATACAAATTAAAGCTTAGTAAGAAATATTTGGTGTATGCAGGATAGCACTTTCTGTATTTTTCTTTTAGCATTCCTGGAATAAATGTCTTATACGTAACCTAAATTTGTGTTCAGTTATTCAAGCTGTCATTTGACATGCACTGTGCTATATCTGTAGAGATAATGGTTACTACACAGTTGACTAACGATTTAAGATATAATTCAGAACTTACTACAAAGGTTTTCTAAATGTAATACCTCTAAACATAAAGCTTCATTATCATGTGTTTTTGGTACAGACTTTAACGCACGTCTGTAAGTCACTCTGGATAAAGGCGTCTGTCAAATACCATAAATGTAAAAGCACGATGATGATGTGGGAGGTCATAAAGACCAACGAGGTTACTGAACGCTGAATCCTGCAGAGCTGACAAGAAGGAAAACATTAACTGTGTTTGGTTCTCTCGAGCTTCAAAACTGTGTTTGAGCTGCTCTGGGAGAATAAAGAGAAATACACCCTGAGGCTGTAGATGGCCACACAATGCACACATTGATGCATTACTTAGTTACTAAGTACCAGTGTTTGACGTGGCTTTAACATCTCTGGACAAATCATTTCTCCTGCTCTTTGTATATAACAACATGTCTGTATGAAATGACAGAGGTAACATTCAAAATATCGAACTCGGACTTTACTGGCCTTAGCAGGAGAAAGAACTGCTTTCCACAATTTAAAAAAAAAAAAAAAAAAAAAAAGAGCTAAAGCTAAAAACTCCCACCACAGCACAGACACTTCATATAACGAGCTCTCTGAACCACTTGGCCCATGTTCGCGGACTTGCTCTTCACAGGGCGGAAAAAAAATGAATGCAATTTCATGCAATCTCTCTGAAGATGCATAAACTGGCTCAGTGATGCTGACTTGGCATTTATGCCAATGCAGCCCCCATGTCTCTGAGCGTTTGTACGACAAGCAAGAAATACAATTTTCGGCATCTCCGAGGCTTCGGCTGGGAATAAACATGACACTCTGCCCGTCAGCTCGCTGCTAGGATGAGATCACCATGAAGCTGTGCAGAGCCTGAAACCTAAATGTGAATTTGGGCATGAAATGGAGTAGTTCTGAAACCCGGCCATTGCTCATTTACTCGTGAGGTTTCAAGCGGAATGAAAGGTTAATGAATGTAATCAGTTCTCCAGGTCTGAGACAGAACGTCATCTTACGGTAATAAAGAGACTGTCCTCTACACTTCTGTTTAGTCACTGAGAAAACGGAGGTATTATTCAAGTGATTTTCACATGAATTTCAGTTAACTTGCGCTAAAATGTGGGCCGACAGTCTTTGCAAAAAATAAAAATCTTACAAAAGCTACTTGCTTTTAGAAAAAGTAGTGCAGTGGACAAATACGCTACAAAAAGAAATGTATTAAACTGTCAGTCAAATTGCCTGCATGCCTAAAAAAACCCATCTCAATCAACTCTGAATAATATAACCTTCATAATCAAATATTCCCAAATTTTCTAATTAAAGACTAAATCAGCACAAAATGCATGTATAAATCTCCCAAGTAAGAATGAGAAAATGCACACAGTGGAGTGCAGATCATCCCAACCTGGTCTCCTCATGGCTGTCTTTGTCGTTCACTTCCTCCTCCTCCTCCTGCTCAGCGCAAAGCCTCTTGGTTTTCTGCACAAAGTGCACTGGGATGAAGGTGATTTGTTTTTCACCACCGAGCCGATCAGGCAGCACTGCCTCCTTCTTCATGTTTATGTCTGAGTAGGGACAGCCGAAGGCACTAAGGACAAGAAGACACGGCCATGAAAGAGCTGAGCAGAGCGAAAGGAAAAAAAAAGTTTAAAAAGAAAAACCACTCGAAAAGATGCTTTTGTGCTGTAGCCTTTTTCAACGCTAAACAGTTGAACATCTCCCAAAAAACTGCACACGAATAGGGTTTCCTTGGAAGGAATCCTACAGGCAAGTACATGCATGTGAATTTGCTAAAACCTTGTGGTGCTTTTATCTATCTGTCTTTTATTGTTTATCCCCAAAACTACACTACCGTTCAAAAGTTTGGGGTCACCCAGACAATTTTGTGTCTTCCATGAACAGTCACACTTTTATTTAACAC
>JAQLOM010000032.1:19725285-19737470 GCA_030068315.1 Chrysichthys thysi
CACACACACACACACACACACACACACACACACACACACACACACACACACACACACACACACACACAGGCTTTGTGTCTTTCTTTACACGCTATAGAAATGTTGTCTCACACTGATGTGACTATCACTCTTTGCTCACCATACAAAAGGCTTGGCTCGGAACTGCAGAAGCACCATTGTCTTCTAAATACTCCTCCCATATGAAATGCTCTGGATTCGGGTGTCCTTGAACAAAAGCCAACAACACAATCTGATTAGAAAGAAAAAAAAAAAAGAAAAAAGAAAAAGGCATCGCACATGCTGCCTGGCTCATTGACTTGGCGAGTAATGCGACTGAGACACGTGACTGAAGTTGTTGTTAATGGTTCGGGCTAATGGTGAACTCTCGTGCCTTCCAAGAAGAAGAGCGCCATTTATCAGATGTGAAACAGAAGACTAAGCTAAGCTCACTGCCTGTTGCAGGAAATGGACCATACTGCATTAACTGAAAGATCTGGCTTTACCCGTCATACTGTTTTTCCTTCCAACAAGTCAGGAATTCACACCTTATCTGGCTGTCAACCTTTTTACAGGCATGGACAACTTTAACTGTACAATAACTCCCACAAACCCCTGCAGTACAGTTTATTTCATGCATATAACCAAGCATTCAAATATCAGGCTCATTATTTAAATTTGTACAATAATATTCTGACTACGTATTGGAGCCATAGAGCCCAAAAAAATCCAGATCTTTCAGTCCTGTAAGTTGACAACAGTTACAGGCTACTAGTTTTTGCCGTAGTACTGGTACCTCAGTACTCAAACTCACTAGAACTCGAATTTCTTAAAAGTCGAACAAACCAGATCACAAAAAAATGACCTAAATCTCGATCTGAATCTCAGAAGTTGAACCATGAATGCCGACCTATAATAACTTGTACATGCAGGGAAATGAGTCATGCGGCACTCAGCTGTCTCTCAGCGGAAGCAAAGGGTAACGCTTCAGTCTCACATTCTCCGTGATGGCACTGTTTGTTGGTGATTTAGCTTTTTTTATTGATATCAGGTAATATGCTGTACTTTATATCATTTTGGTAGCCATTGCACACCAAAAAGTTACGAATACAGAGTAATAATAAAAATAAACAATGGACCGCATGGCATAGTATGACTCAACGTAGTAGTGCTGTGTCTGGGTTTATGAAAAATGTGTCATGGTTTTTTGTTTTTTTTTAACTTTACCCTGTCAGAGCGGTGAGGTGACACAATCCAGGCTGGAGTCAGATGTAAAATCAATTTTAGGCTTTATTTAGGCTCCAGGCAGAAGGACATGAGACGGCAGGCAAACTCGTAGTTGAAGGGCAGGCAGGCAAGGAACTAACTTTAATCATAAACCAAATAACAAGCTCATGCCTGAATCCTCGCGCATGCATCAGTATGTCTGAGAATAACAAACGGGTGTGCGGGTGGTTTGCATGACGCACATTTCAGTGTATTTTTTTGGGGCCAGGAACGAATTAATTGGTTTTCCATTATTTCCTATATGGGGAAATTCCGACCAGAACTCGAACTTTTTAGGATTCAAACACGCGCTCGGAACGGATTAAGTTCGAGTACTGAGATACCACTGTATGCCATTCAGCACAATAAACACACCATACTTTTAATACCCTATAGATTCTTGCAACGTGAACATTGCTGATGCTCAGCAAATATGAACTTTTTTTTTAAAAGGTACTAGTTATAGACACAGTGTTTAATGAACAGGTGAATATAATCACTTGAGGACATTCTCAACATTTTGATGAAACACTTGATTAAGGAACAAGTATACACAGTGCAAGTCCTATGCCACGTACACTATAAGGCCAAAAAAATAAATAAAAATAAAAATACATGGGCACCTGAACATCAAAGCCATATGTGAGTCGTCCCTATTACTGTTGCCACAAAGTTGGACGCCCACAATTGTTTAGATTGTCTTCTAATGCTGTAGCATTGACATTTCACTTTACTGGAGCTAAAGGGGAAAACTGGAAAACGTGGTTTGCCAAGGTTTGTGGGGAGGAACTCAAGTGTCCTGCACAGAGCACTAACCTCAACCCCACTGAACACCTTTGGGATGAACTGGAACACCGACTGCACTCCAGACCTCCTCACCCAACAATAGTGCCTGACCCCACTAATACTCTTTAACTAAATGATAACAATTCCCCACAGATATGCTCCAAAATCTCAAGGAAAGCTTTCCCACAAAAGTGGAGGCTATTATACCAGCATTTCAGAGTCCATCTATGGAGTCAGATGTTCAATAAGCACATATACTTCTGGGGGTTAGATATCTGCATACTCTTGGCCATGTAGGACATATGACCCAAGTCTCTCACAGCAGTGGCTGTGACCAACCATGTCCCCATGTGCCTAAACACCAACCCATCATGTACAGGTACAGTGTATCTCGTCTTCGAAATTATTTACAGATTCTTTTAAAAGGGTACCGATATTTGACCATTTTTGTCATTACATATGCTTCTTATTATAATGCACTGGTATTCATTTAGCAGATGTTTTCCATAGGCATTTACTATGTAGGGTACAGCTGAACATGTTTCCAAATTATCCCATGTATACATCTTAATCATTTAGTATTGCAATATTACAAATCATAGAAATTGGACTCCAGGGAAAAAAAAAAAAAAAAACGTTGACTGTAGAGAATTATAAAGAATTGACATCAGACAATTACATGCCTTAACCCTTGAATATAGAGTTGCTATCTACACCTGAACACAATGTCAATACATGTGCAGTGTGTTTATTTCTGTGTGTGGGTTGTTTTTTGTTTTTTTTAAAGCTTAGCAAAGGTCTGTACTGGCCGTCATATTATGATTATGGGTCACCACTGATTGCTAATTCAATGAGCTGTTTTCTTCAGTGCTTAGTAGCACCTTCATGATGATTTTTCAGTAAAACTCAACAGAAAAAAAGGATGCGGGTAGCAAGGCAAGACAGAGAAAAACAATCTGCAGAGACGCAACACATTTTTTTAAAGTTACAACTCCAACGCTCAGAAGTACTTCCTCATATTTTATCAAATTTTAAACGAGGTGAGAACGCACTGCTGCAATACAATTAAGAGCAGAAAACAACTAAGTACAGTTTAGATAACGAGCATAAACTGCAAGGTATACCATAAACACGGTATTTTACTGTGTTTCCCATTGGAAATTATGTAGCATAAAAATAACTCGCGTGAACGAACATGGTTTGAAGTGCATGTCAAGTGCACATCTGGTGTAAAAAGCTACAATGAGTACCATGGTTAGTATATTTGGTGCAGCAGCACTGCTTGATCCATGTACTCTGACTGGTGTAAAATGGGCTTCACTGACTGCTCCATGTTCAGCATTTTATCACACTGTTAGCATTATTAACAAATACCACAGCTGTGAGAATACAATGACATTCAACTGCATTTCTGCTTTTTGGATAAATGTTTAAAGATTTTGTCAGTATAAACCCTGTCTTCATTCTCCTGCAGCATTCTATCAAAGCAACAGTGCTAGCTAGTAGTTCCCCCTTTGTGTAAAACCTTTGTACATAAACAAGTGACTGTGTGTGCGCGTCAGTGCAATGAGCCGCTTCATGTCTAAAAAGAGAAAAGCATTTTTTTTCTTCCAAAAAGGGGTCTTTTTTTGTTTGTTTGCTTTATTTTGTTTTAAACACCATACTGGAAGATTTTTTATTTATTTTTTTACTTTGCTAAATACAATCTGAGAGATTTCATGTCTGTTCCTATTCCATAAATAGCTGAATACCAATAATTAGTAAATTAAAGTACAAACTGGAACAGAATGTGCCATTTTCCATAAGCAAATTTGTTTTGCTTCCCTAGAACAAGTGAACTGAAGTTGAGGAAGGAGAACTGCATCAGAGTCATGTACCTCTTACACAGTTCATATCCTTGTCAGATTGTGCAGTTCATGTGTGTGAAGATATGCTCTGGGCTACATTCATCTGGGCTTAACCTTAAGCTGAGCCTGCTACTCAGGAGAGGAATGGCTGTGCTAGCTGCTATCACCATGAGCCAGATTCCCCCCCATCACAGCTCTAAAGCAGTGGAGACTGCTCCATCTGTCGCTGTGACAGCAGTGCGACTCCTTCCAAAAGGTCTCCGATGCTCAATTACATGCTCCTCTGCTCACACAGCAGTCTGACATAGGATAAAGCTAAACTAAACGTAAGCGATAACAGAGGCAAAGCAGGTTTCACGCCCAACACGTCGCCGGCACATGGCTCGATATATAATGAATGGGCAGGAGGATTAATGTAGTGGCCTGAGCTATTCGTGGAAAGATGATGACAGCTGCAGTTTGGGTGAAAACTTGGGTGCAGATTTAGCTTAGCACAACTCAGCAGACCAGAAGAAAAGAATGAGGGTTGAAAGGCAAGAGAAAGAGAGAGAGAGAGAGAGAGAGAGAGAGAGAGAGAGAGAGAGAGAGAGAGAGAGAGAGAGAGAGAGATGCACACACACAAAAAAAGAGAAAGACAGTAGGGAGAGAGGGAGAGAGAGAGAGATTTATTTCAAAACTCTATTCATTTCTATCAAAGGTCTTATGCTTAGTAATCATTACATAAACACTTTTGCCCTCAAGGATCGCAAGGATCGTAATAAAGTGAAGACAGAAAGAAAGTAACATTTTAGGGAAATACCAGCACTAATTATAATCATCTGGACCTTTACGTAGTATAGAAATCTGAGCTATCCACTTCTGGAGGGATGCTCTGCCTTTTCTCAAATGATGACTCAAAGTTTAGAATGAAATCAAAAGATAAATGATGTTGACTGTTAAAAGCATTGGGTTACATATATATCTGAATATCATCTGTCGCAATAGATCAGATAAATAGTGGTTGCGGTGTTATGGTATGATACGATGAAAAGTCAGTGTAAGAAATCATCGCATATGCACAGCATGTGAAACACCAAAATATTCAGTAAAACACAACTGCCATCTGCCCATTTGTTTAGGACATGAAGTGATGGCTCGATACTTTTTGTTCTCTTATCAAAAGGTAGGATTTTATTAAATTAGGAGAGCATAACCCCTGTGTCTGATCAGGCAACATTTAAGACAGACACAAAGAATAAATAAGTAACAAATAAAAGTAATCAAATCAATCAATCAGTCAAGCTTTTGAAAGGGATGTCCATTAAAAAGAAAAAAAAAACGACTGTAGGATTATTTCGAGTGAAATAGCTTCCTGACAAATATATAAGATTTTAAATATATTGGCAAAATTTATTTAAATGTTATTGATTAAGGCAGTTCTAGTTCCCCCTGGTGTGTGAGAAAAGGTAGTAGGTAGTTTAGTGATTAAGGAATTACTCTACTTAAACTAAGGACATGAAAAGTGGAAGGACTGATTACACAATAATGAAAGTGAAACAAATCGGCTTTTAAAAGAAAATGGGTATTATAAAAATGGGACTAATGAAATTACACCAATAGTCACAAGAGCAAGCTCACTAAAGCGAGCAGACGGACCGATAACAAGCCTCTAATACAGAAGGACAGTTTCCTGAACCTTTTACATTGGATGTACAGACCTGGATAAGGAGTTTTTGCCGTAGTAAATTTGGCAAATTTTTTCCATAGGCATTTACTATATAGGGTATAGCTGAACATGTATCCAAATGATCCCATGAATACATCTTAATCATTTAGTATTGCAATATTACAAATCATAGAAGTTGGACTCCAGAAAAAAACCCCTCTGATTATAGAGAATTATAAAAGGGACATTTGTTTTTAAACAAAATTTAGAGAACAGGCCAGAAAAAAAAAAAAGGACTGGGTACGGCTCGGTACCTACCCTGAGGTGCTGTGAGAGGTCGTCCGTGGTCCTGACACCAGCCCACGGGGTGGATATGGGGGCTACTGGCATCGCACCTGAGCAAAGCCAAAGCAAAAAGAAACTCATACTTGGCACAGACTTAATTTCCCTTGTCTAATAACATCATTCTTGTCTGAACCGAATAGATTTTCCTTACAGCATGTTGGTTGGTGTATTTTTCAGCTTTACTAACAGAACAGCATGTGTTCGACTGTAACATGACAAGCACTAAAGCAAGGAATGAAAGGCAGCAGAATGCTGCAAGAGGAAATAAAGTGGACTACGGAGAGCATGAACAGTCTCTGCTCTGTGCATGTGTGTGTTCTGCAGTGCGTCATGAGGTGACTGCTTCTGTTTGGGAAGGAACAGAGCTTCTCCTGCTGGAAGCAAGTAGTATAACAGAAAGAAGCGAACATGTAACGCCTTTTCAACACATTAGATAATATACTAATCTCTTTTAAATGGCATTTTATTTTTTTCTTTTATAAAGGATTGCATTTAACTACGGTATATGCTTCATTGAATTCAGGCAGCCATGTTATATTTCAGAGATGAATGAATAATGATTCTCACGGTCATTATAAATGGCCAACTTCAATCAGCCTACATCATATCCATATTATACCCAACATCACTCACTTATCTCTAAAAAAAATAAAATAAAATAAAATAAAATAAAATAAAAAAGCAAAACGAATAGTTATTCTGTTTCACTTCACTCAAAACATGGTAACTTAGGAAATATCCTGAATGAATGCCTGACTGACATTCTCCTGCAGGCATCATGCTTTCCTTCAGTGAGTCCAAAGAAAGTCAGATCTACTCCTCCAGATACAAATGAGGAATATGAGCCATGACATGCCTCCAAAATGCAAGTAGACCACACTTGCATACCTCGCAACTCTGTGCCTTCGTATTACATATTCAAGGGCTTAATTATAACCAAGAACAAATCTAAATCCTTCATTTTTGGGTCTTTTTTTTTTGTTTGTTAATTTGTTAGTTTCAGCACCCAGTACCGAAACAGATCATTTGCTCTTCTCAGTTCATTTTCTCCAGAGATTCTTCTATTTCGGTATCTCTTACCAGTAATCGTACGTGTCGTCCCAGTTGTCAAAATGAACCAAAAAGCGGTTGTCAACGATGTCAGCCACAGTGGCCACACACACCAGACATGGGTTCTTCCTGTCCACTGCCTCCAGTTTCATGCCAACTTCAAATTTCGAGGTGGCAGCAGTCTGTTAAAAGATGGTCATCTTATTGAAAGCACTAACTTTATGATTGTAATGTAAAAAGCCAAACCAAGAGAATTAGAATGGATTAAAAAAAAATCTTTATCCTTCAACGCACAAATCACCACATTATTGCACACTAAGGCATTTCAGTTAGTTGTCTGCTTAACAGATAATTAACCATAACAACGCTCACCAACAGAGTTTCACAGCTGACCAGCAACCAATCTCAGTTCTTAATAACTCTCAGTAACACCTGAACAGCTTATATTTCCAATTTATTTACACCTCGTGTACAGGTGTACCTGAGCGGATTTGTGCTGCGATCAGATGTCAAGGATTTAAATGCTGGCACCAATTTAAATTCACTACACAGAAATATGCTAAAAATCATCTCCTGAGGGCAAGTGAAATTTCACTATGACTACACAGTCTATAAAACGTTCACGGCACTCAGTAACATTTCCTTTTTAACGCCAGGCGTAAATGAGCTGAGATAACCAATAAAAATAAACCCATGACATTTCCACTGCAGATTTCTTCTTTCTGCAATAGAAAATAACCGCATCATTCAGCCTGTAAGAGGCACTGTTCACTGCTAATAGAGACCTCCTCCCCCTCCTTCTGTATGGGAGATGTCAGCTGAATCTGCAAGGCGGTGCACTTACACTGTTTGGGGATTTGAACAGATTCTTTGGTGCAGCCTGAGCGTTGCAGGACTCCAAGTATTTTTCCCAGTTAAACTCGGTCATCTTATAACCTGAGAAATAAACAGAGGCAGAACGTGAGAGGGAAATGTCAGGAGAAAGAGTAAAAATTTAAAAGGAGAAAAAGGGAGAAACATAAAGGGAGACATTAGTTAACTTACAGAATTATGTGACTCATTAATCCTGATCCATGTTAACAGACTGTAATTAAATTAATAATCTAAAGGTGGAACCCAAGCACCATTTGTCCTTGTCTTTATGTTGTACGTCTTTAATAAACAGACTGACGAAATGAATCATCGTCCTTTAAAACCAAGTGGCACAGGTGGACCGCTGACGAGCCATTCCAAGAAAAAAGAAAAGGAAAAAAAGAGGGGGGAGGGGGGAATAAAGACAGCTCGCCATCTGCCCAGTGGGAACGTGGCTGAAACGGTCCATCTATTACCATAGATCACACCCTGTGACCCTCTTACCTTTTGGAGGGTGTAGTTTGCGACCTGTGGACTCGCACCACCCAGCTGGCCGGACATCAGGAGAATCGGCATTGACCCAGAAGTCATAGCACTCCGAGTACCCATCGATGTGCAGTCGCAGACGGTAGCCAATCACCTGGAGGACACAAATGGAATTACCAGTGCAAGGAATTCTTATTTCAAAATGTCTTTTAAAGAAAGAAATCTTCTACATAAAGTCTACAAATGAGAGGTTTTTAAAAAAATAAATAAAAAAACCCCACCACATACACATCTTAACACTACAGCCATTTGAAGTATAAAACAGCATTACACCATCTTACAAGGTGATGTTAGGATAGTGCGTGTGTGGGGGGGGGGGACTTTCCAGTATACTAACCTCAGCCACAGAGAGCACACAGAACATGGAGGGGTGCAAGGGGTCGATTCCTTCTAGCCTCATTCCCACTTTAAAGCTGTTCTTGCTTAAAGGAAATGATTGGTACTGCAAGAAAGGAAGACGAAAAAAAGCCGTGAGTTCAAGCTGTGGTATACACTTATTACACTTACCTAGAAGGTGCAGCAAGACATTATAGCTCATTTTGGCACCATGCAAAATTAGCATTTAATCATTTTCCAGCCCTTCATCATTGATCATATCATATGACCACTGCACTGCTGCTGGTTGGACTTTTTCCAACCAATGATCCACCACCCAATTAATATCTGCTCAGAGGTGCTTCCTGGGGATGGGCATAGAGGGTAAAAGAAAGGAGAAAAATTTGTAGAATCTGATCGACTTCAGTCAGTAAATGCACCCATATGCTAGGGGTATCTGCTAAAACTGCCAGTGCGACAGGCCATCTTATAGTGAATATTCGAACAGCATGCAGGGAACGAAGAGCATTACACGGCATTTCATTCACCTCTATCTTTTCACTGTTTGTGACTACTGAGAAGGAGCGTCCCAGCGCTCAGGTTGCCATGGAAATGGCTACTTGCTCGCATTTCTAAGGAGAACAGATGTCTTGTCAAATCCCTTCATGGAGAACGTGGCCATGATGACGAGCACTACGGATGCTGCAGGCATGCTCGATGAGGCTGACGGGTAGCAACAGACTGCTGAAGTCACCCAGAAGTATATCTCGAACAATTTCGGCCTTGATGGCATACGAATGATATCTGATCCTATGATTTACGTGTGATTACTACATACAATAATTTTAGCATGTTTCCCTTTATTGAGAAAAGACCTGAAAATTCACTTTAAGTCAATTTTATTAGTACGGCACAAACAAGTCATAGCATGGCTCCATAACGAGCAGACCAGAGGCCAACGTGGCCAAGAGAAACTCCCTGAGGTGACATGAGGAACAATCCTTGAGTGAAACCAGACTGAAAGGGGAACCCGTCCTCTTCTAGTAGACACCGGTTAGTGAGATTAAAAAGAAATTCTGAATTATAAACTGCATTATAAAGTCAAAGCAGCACTAAATGTTGAAAAAAAAATCAGTACTAAACATTGAGAATTTGTCTTTATAAAACCATGTAAACTTGTTCATCTTGGAAGTATTTTTTGTTCTTTTAAATAGAACAGTGAAACATGAAGCTATACTTGTACGTGGTGATCCAAAATACGCTTACAGATATCAAACGAGCCTTCAATAACACTGATTGTGCTACAGAAAAAAAAAAATCATAATGGGCACTTGGAATACAGTGAAGTTACTCAATAGTAATTTGCTAGCATGCTAGACTACTATTGTCGTATTGGTAGGTCACATTTATGGGTAACCCATTTTTACCCCTGAATAGTAATTTGATTCAATGAAAAGTGACTTACTCCAACTGATTTTTTCCACAAACATGAACTACAGTAGGATTTTTTTTTTTTTTTTACTGGAAACAAGATATGTTGGTTTACTGCTCATCTCCAATGAAATAAAGTGAGCAAACACTGTTACTTCTACATTGCACATTTACACATTTTCATGTGACTAAAGCAACCGTTGACGTTTCAAATTGACTAAATGAACGATCAATAAACAACGGTTGTGTGTGAGAAAACATCGGCTTATCATCTCGTCAGAATCCAATATTCACCGTGGTGGTGGAAGCAAAGGTTGATTTCACAGAGGGACATAATTCCTTCCTCAGACTCACATTTAGACCGGCGTTATAGAGCTCAACATCTGTCAAGCGCTTTTCTAATCAATATGTTCCCTTACACAAATGCTGCCTCTAGGCTTACAATTCTGCAAGTTCCAGCTTTGTAGCAGCTGGCTTGGGCAGCTCAGGGAAGATTTCAGGGTGAAGAGCTTCACTCTGCACCACTTATTCACTGAGCAAAATGACCTGCAGAAAGCTCACTTCCACAAAGACAATGCTGGAGGCCCAAACACTCGACTCAACACATTAATCATAAAAGAACTATTACGCAGCTGTAATAAGGGCTCGACACAAAGAGATGCTCAGTGAAGAAACGGACCAAAAAGCTGGCTGTGCAGTAAACAGGTCCAATTCTGCGAGATGCCGTAGTCAGCACATCGTCCCCCACGGCCTGCCAGGAATATCTATAATTATGCTCCCTATACAGGGAACACTACAGAAAGAACTTGTGTTTAACTTTTTGCTACTTGCCTTAGAACAAGAGAATATTTCACATTGGATTTAGGAGAAAATTAAGCCCATGGCAGCAAGGAACGATTCCAAGTGTATCTTCGTTTTTAAAATTGGGCCCAATGGGACACCCAGCAAGTAACGGCATGTTCACTACATCTGCCGGTTTGTTTCAAAGTCCGGCTTTATATTAACCAGACAGTTCACCTGAGAAGCAGCACTTTAAAAGTAACCCTATTCCAGTGCTGACAAATTTGAGCAATAAGGCATAAATGAGCACATGCGTGTAGCCAACACCATTAATATGTGCAGATAAAATTGGCTAAGGTTACAGGTCTGATGAGCTAGTGCCCACGTTGGCTCTGAGTGGTCTATCCAGCCGATGCTCTTGCACAGGCACTAGTCTGGGTATTCTGGAATAAACATAACAGAAGCCAGACTACTTCATCGATCTCTGCCAAAAATAACAAGACTGGATATGTGGTTTAATATATACGCTGGCCTTGCTCTATGACCAGCTTGTTCATGGGTTCTGTGCCTGTGATGAAGCATTATAAGTAGCAAAAGATTAAGCTCTCAGACATGGTTAAATCTGAGTAGGGTTTTTTTTTGGTTAAAAATGATAAATGGTGCCAATAAGACATTGTATAATACAATCCTGAAATCTGTAAATGTAATTCACAGTCAGAGCTGGGTCATGGGTGTTGGGTCGGAACTGGAGGATAATTTGTACACACTTGCCGTATACCCACTTGGATGAGACATCATCACGCCCCAACTTTAAACACAAAAGAAGTCTGAAGAGAGGAAAGTACACGAGAGTGAGTCAATGAAGGGATGGAGGCTTTTGTTTTCCCTAAGCCATTTGTTTGTTCTGCAATAATGCACCTCATTTATCAAGCTGGATACAAACTGATTTGTTTTTAAATCATTCACATGAGCATTTACACAAGAAAATCTGCATTCATGAAAATCCTGTAAATTCGGAAATACATTTGTATCCTACGTGTGCTCTTGAGTGTGTGTAAATTTGCACACAAAAAGGCTTACTAACGCAAGCCTCGACTTGATCGACTTCAGAATATATCATTAGTGAATAACTAATATCGCGGTTCACCTATCACAGCCTCACTGTATCGTGGCTTTTATATGCGATATAAAAAAATATAAAAAATGTTAATTCAAACATATTAAAAGAATATTAAATCAAAATAAAACACAGTATGTATTTCATCAGCGGATGAATACACAATGAAAACGCAGTGTACGCCACTACCGCTTGAGCTAGTTTGCCC
>JAQLOM010000032.1:19737570-19748069 GCA_030068315.1 Chrysichthys thysi
ACTTCCACATCATTGCATTCCGTTTTTATTTACAATTTGTACTTTGTCCCAACTTTTTTGGAATCGGGGTTGTACAAAATCCTTGTTGTTATTAATAGGAAATCAAATACAGTGGAACCTCGGCTCGTGAATGTGTCGGATGGCGGACAAATCGACGTAAGAACTAAATTCCCGAACAGATTCTGTACCGACCGGCAAGCAAAGCCTTGACTGACGTACAGGCAGCCAACCCACACTTTGCGATACACACGTTCAGTTCTGGTCAAGCACTCATGATATGAACATGTTCAACGCATTTTCTTGTTGGGTTTCTCTGCATTTTTGCACTATAATCCTTCATTATGGGTCCCAAGAAAGTGAAATGGTAGTGAGAGTAAGAAGCCTAAGCGTAGAACAGTTAAAATAAAGAAAGAAATCATCGCAAAACATGAGAATCGCCACCATATCCCTCCACCATCCTCCTCCTACACCAGCAACTACGTACAGTGGTACCTCAGAACTTGAACTTAATCTGTTCAGAGCTTGGGTTCGAATCTTAAAAAGTTCGAGTCCTGATCAAATTTTCCCCATAAGAAATAATGGGAAACCAATTAATTGGTTCCCGGCCCCAAAAAGTTACACCTAAATATGTTTTTTTTTAGCATTTAAACACAAAATAAACAGGATAAAACAAGCAGAGCACATGCTAAACACACCTAAGCACATTGATCAAAACAGTCATTTGCAAAGTGTTTATTTTTATTATTACTCTGTATTCGTTCATTTGTTCGTAAATCGCAAACTTTTAGGTTGTAACATTTGTACAACCATTGTGTAACTTTTTGGCGAGCAATGGCTACCAAAATGATATAAAGTACAGTGTATTACCTGATATTTTCAATAAAAAAAAAAAGCACCATCACTAACAAACGATGCTATCACAGCGAATGTGAAGCGTGCCGCGTGACTCATTTCCCCGCACGTACTGTCAAGAATGTAGGGTGTGCACGGTCACATGCGCAGGTGGGAGACCGAAGTAAGATCCCCACTGGTTTTAATAGCAATTATGGCAGAGGTACAGGCAAATGGCAGGCAAGGTTGTGGTCAAAACACTCAAGAAAATATCTGAATGGCAAACAACACAGCAAGGGCAAAGGCTATAATCACAAAAAACAAATGACTAGAAAAAGGGTCAAAACCAGGGAGCATAAACAGGCAATAATCAAGGCTTGGCAATAGCGCGTGGAATGCAATCTAAAGCTTCGCACCTTGGTGTGACTGAACGAGTCTCTTTAAAGTCTGCGTCATTAGTTACCAAATGCAGAACACCTGCAGCATTGCACACGACGCTCGGGCATGGCGTGAGTCCTAGCGTATGCACCAGTGGCGCTGCGACGGAGTGTTCTTGGAGCTGCCCGTGTCCTCCGGACTGCACCACTATCATGGATACCAAAAGCGGGTGTGTTAAAAGGGAGCTCCGCACGGGCAGATTCATGAAACATACAAATCATCTTAGGTCAGTGCTTCTCAATTATTTTCTGCCGCGCCCCCCTTGGGAAGAAGAAAACATTTCACACACCCCCCCAGTCCTGCGACAGGCAGGGGTGGGGTGGGGGGTGTAAGCGTCGGAAAAATCTTGCGACCGGGTGGCAATTAATTTGTAAATTATTTTGTGTGTGTGCGTGCGTGCGTGCGTGCGTGCGTGCGCGCGCGTGCGTGTGTGCGTGCGTGTGCGCGCATGCTCGGTGCAAAAAGCCCTGCTACCTACTGTAGTGGATGTGCAATTACACATTATTCTAATATGGCAAAAAAAAAACAAAAAAAAAAAAACATGTTCCCCAGGGTCACATGTGCTCCCCCTGGCATCGCGCCGCGTGCCCCACTATTTGAGAAGCACTGTCTTAGGTCCACGGTTCAATTTCTCAGATTCAGATCGAGTTCTAGGTCTTTTTTTTAAACAGGTTGGTTTGACTCTTAAGAAATTTGAGTTCTAGTGAGTTCAAGTACTGAGGTACCACTGTATATACAAAGGTAACGCGCATTAAAATCATCTATTTCATTTAGGTTTATCTTTCTATAATTAAGGTTATTTTAATTTTATTCTATGTTTTATTGCCACACATAAACCCATAATACACTTTAACAACATGTTTTAGGGGGCTGAAACACATTAATTGTATTTTCATTCATTTCAATGGGAAAAACTGATTTGGGTCGCGAACAGAGTCTCGGAACGAATTAAGCTCATGAGTCGAGGTCCCACTGTATCTGCAAACAGTATAACCACACTATATTTAAAGTTTAAAGCTAAATATTCCCCAGGATGAGGTTGAAAAGAGAGAAAATGCACACAGTATAACAATTCACACAATATAAGAAGCAGCTCACAACTCCCACTGCTGACTGGCACTGTTTTTCAGTCTGGCACAAAACCTCGGGCAAAAAGTGCTTATTTAGACTTCAATCAGCGGTGTCAGGATAACATTACAGAGGACTCTGTAATCTACGCAGTGAGAATTTAAACAATTAATGCATATAGATTCATTCTTACCTCAGTAAAGAGTCTCAGAGGAGCTGTGATGGCTCTTTCCTCTTCCAAGTACTGATCCCATGACCAGGGCCTCTTCTTACTGTTAACTGCTCGGATTCAAAAGCACAGCCATAAAGATCAATCGCGCTGTCTAAAATGGGTTAAAGTTTTATGTTTAACCTGCGTGGAGCACGAACACTTGGTCTATAGAACTCAAACACTAATACTGATTTAAGCAGTTGCAAACAACAAGCCTCCAAGTCTGGATTACATGAGAGATGTTTTACCAACTGAAGTAGAAAGTTTATTTTTCATCTTTGTCGGGTCTTCTTTTGGACGTTCCTATAAAAGAAAGTGGCGACACTTTTAACGTCATGGCAAAACAGTCGGCACGGCTCAGGTGACGTCTGTATGATTAGTCTGTACTCACTCTGAGACAGTATTCCTCGGACACACTTCTAGGATTCAGACTCTGCTTCCTTTTCCTTCTGTCCTCACCCTGCATCATTAGAGAACGCTAGACTCTGGAATGACATGCAAACAATAGCAGTTAATAAAAGAGCAAGCAGGGGGGAAAAAATGCCTTCAGACATCAGTGGGTCTGGTGATTCAGTTCGGCTCTAAATAACTATTTTTCCCAGTGCTCCCAACCGAAAACCTATTGAATTGAACAATAAAGGCTTAGGTTTATTTAGAGTTTATAGTCTGAATAGACATTGTGAATAGAAATGCTGAAAAGGTATACTACATACCACTGTGTAATCGGATAGATTTGGATTAAAGCCAGAGTAGGTGATTTTGGAGAAACCAGCAAGAGCAAACTAGATTTGAAAGTATCCAAGTGAAAAATCCCACCTACACCTTCAGCCCTTGTGCCAAAACCACTTGTCCAAAAGACATGAATGGACATTGCCTGACTACTATTGGAGGACAAGTCCGAGAGAGAGAGAGAGAGAGCGCAAGCACATGGGGGGGTGGGGGGTGGGGGGGGGGTTGTCATATCCAACTACCTCATAACTCATTTACATGTAAGAAAACACCTAACATTATCATAATGAATGTAAACCACAAACATGGCTATTGTTAGTATTCCTAGCTGTTGACTAGCTCGCTAGCTTTAGCAATCTGCATGCAATATGTCTGCCTAGCCTTGTGGAAGACTCCGGTCACGCTGGCATTGAGTTTTGAGTGCATGCAGATAGACAAGAAGGAAGGCCATCTAATCATTCAGACAGAATGATCTGATTGGACTGGCTTTTTACAGCCCTGCAACAGCCACACATGACAGATTTTTGTCTTGTTACTCTCAGAGTGTTTGATTTACTCATCGTCATCAGGATATGAAGGTAATTTCAAGAAATTAAAAAAAAAAAAACAAAAAAAAAAAAAACACAAAACAAAACAAAAAAATGCTCCCAGAAAATGACCTACCCTGCCTTTAAAACCAGAAAAGCTCCTAAATGAAATGGTATGAAACAAAATGAAATCAGCAGTCAGCTGGACCAAGTTATCCAAAAGAACCTCTTGAATTTAGCCAAACACAGACTACTGCTTCGTTTTTATCACATACTTGCAAAAAAGCTCATTTTCCTTCTTGCACATCTCACGCATTCAAGGACTTACAATTTAGATCAAGGTCTCAAAAAAAAAAAAAAAGAAAAGAAAAAGAAATAAATAAATAGAAAATGCCTTGTGTGGATGTTCATAACTGAATACATTTTCTGCTCATATAAACACATCATGCACACACGTAATTGTTTGCTTGCAAGACCTGTATTACAGCCTCGGGGTAGAAATGGAGTTGCATAATGAAACGTATAAAATTGAAGTAAAAACAGTTATTTAAAAAAAAAAATAACCCTCATTTGCTCAAAACAGGTATTATAGAGACAGGCACTGTCTGATGTCTTCATTGCACTAAAAAACCTGACATGTTTTTTTTTTTGTCATTAATATGCTTTAGTAGCCACCCTGAGTGTGGCTCTGTTCCAAAATCCACCACCTTTAAATGACTCACCGTTTGGTGTTTGCACTCACCTAATCCACCCTATCAGGGAATCGGCGCTCCGACTCCCATTCCAATCACATTCCACGTCCTGATGCTGAATTGCTCTGGAACCTGCCATTAAAGCGAAAACAGTCAATTAAATAAATAAATCAAACGATCTCTTAAATCATTCCAAACGCTCGGTAAATCATTCCAAACGCTCGATAAATCCGACAAGCGCGATCATTTAACCTGAGCGTTTAGCCTAACGCACAAGTGACAGGCATTTGCACACTGCTGCACTCAGCCAGTAGCTATCTTCGGCGAGAGGTGGCTCATTAAACCTACAGCACTCAATTAATGCAGTTAAAAAAAGGATGTCCAAACCCTCAGGGTGCGCTTTCCCCTGAGGATCACAATTAGTCTGTGAATATACCACACCAAAGACATTAAACATCTCCAGACCTTCAGTAACCTTCTGACTATTCATCTACAATAAAGTGTCAAGAAATTAACACCAGGACAAACTGATATCAGTTAGCTGATAAAAATCAGCTCATATTAAAAAAAAAAAAAAGTCAAGGCTTGTGGGTTCATTGGCATTGGCAGAGATCATGCCAATAAAGCACTGATAATGTGTTTTGAAAGGATGCATTGAAAGTCATGCTACGTTACACTCAACAACTCGGGCTCAAAAGACTACAAGAAAAAAAAAACCCTCCAAATCATTGTTATAGGGAGACAGCGTGATCAGTCCCAATAAAAGAAATCCTGCCTGTACCAGCGCTCAGAGTGGAACACACACACACACACACTACACAGAGATGAAAAGAAAATGTAAAAAAAAAAAAAAAAAAACACTGACACCGACAAATGTTTGCTAAGATTTGGTGTTTAAACCATTGCTAAGGCAGAGCAGTATTAAAATAGCTATTTCCTTCAAAATGGAAAATCTGGAGGCGTTTAAGAGTCATTTATTTGACATCATTTATTCAAACGTCCTTTTTTGCTACTAACGGAAAGTAATCCAGTACAATGATAAAAAAAAAAATTCTATTAAATATTTTTTGTTCATGTGCCAGGAACAGAATAAACATGAATCCACAGTTGCGATTACATTCGAGTTGGATCATAAGTGAGAAAAAGAGAGGATAAGAGAGAGGTGTACAGAGTTTCCATTAACCTGCTTAATGTGCAGTTTGAAACTGCAACCTAAAATACAACAAATAATGGAAACGTGAATTTCTGAGGGGGAAAAAAACCCTCAGATGTCACAAAAACATTCAGACGCTCACATCAGGTGGTTTTTGCAGATGATTCGACAAAGCGATATTTCACCAAATTTAAATGAAAACACATTATTAGCATTCGAGTCTCATGACGGGGAAACAAAGAGCCAAAGAGAACACTGAAGCAGTGGTGTTCTTCTGAAAAACTCAACCCCTGGAAGTGTTCCTGTGAGAGGGGAAGACCCAGTTTAACTGCATAACATCACTCAGTGGAAACACAGACCACTGAAGAACATTATGGCTAATAACAAAGCCCATCACCCAAATGCAATCCTAGTTTTTAATCCCCCGGGTGTCCTCTTCATCTAGGGCCCAGCTTGATCATGTTTAATATTCTACCCATGGTGATGTTCTTGCCCTGAGGACCGTGTTTTGGGAAACACAGTGAAATATTACAGTGCTGTGGCTATTTCACTCAATGGATGCGGATACAGTGCAACACTTCAGTTCAAATATCCTCACTACCATGCATCGAATTAAACAGTCACGCAATCTGGTGATAATTATATACTTCATATATTTGATTATCTTGTTCTATTTGAACCAGAACAAAGTTCATCCAATGGTTTGTACAAGAATGTTCAGCAAAAAAGTAGCAAGAAGATGCTACTGCGATGCTGAGACTTTCCTAGGAGAGATGGAGACCCTCCTAATATCACCACATCAAAGTTCATAGAAAATAATCTCTCTCATCATTTTCTTTATTGCATGTAGTGATGTGCCAAGTTTCAGAATCCAAATACTCCAACCAACAAAAAATAAACCTGAAGGCAGTCCTTCATTAAGATGCTTCTTACGTTGTAATTACAATGGAATGTGCGTTTAATGGTATTAAACAATATCACATTGTTTCACAAGCAAAAATATCAAAAGTTCTAAAAAAGAAACATTTTTTAAAAATGATGTTCTTCCAAGACATCCGTAGCTACACGCGTGTCAACAGATAAATGCTAAACCTTTTCCAAGTTTCAGAAGAAATTCTCTCATGTAGCTAGTGCTTGGAGATATCTTTTCGGAAACTGTTCAAGTGTAGGCCTAAGAATAAATGATCTGTGATGGGACGACACTTCTCAACTAATAAGATGGCTGTACGGGTTCTGGGGTTGGTGCTTAGCCTCAAATCCTTCCACTTTTCCACCACAGAACGAGCCGGCTCCCAAATGCCAGTCAGTTTGGTTCTAGCACCAGAATGCATCTGGTCTGGAACCAACAACTGGTGATGTCAGGGAAAGTTTGTTGCTTTTAAAAAAAAAAAAGAAAAAAAAAAACCAGCTGGCAAGTTTTACCTCAGCAACCTGAATCACTGCTAATGCTAGCAAACCATCCTTACGACAGAAATACGCTCACAACTTTAAATGACAGCATGGCATTAAAAACAGTGCATGTCATAAGGAGACTCAACTTTTATTTTAACATGTTAACTGATTCTACAACAACATAGTTGTTAGCACTTACAGCTAGGTTTAGCTCTATGCAGCGTCCCGGGTGCTAAAAATGACATCGCGTCTCTTTTGCGTTTAGTTACAGTGAAGGTGGACGGCAAGGGTCAAAGAATTGTGAAACCTCGTCAACGTGTGTTACACTGAAAAAGTCTGTAGTAAAGCGGGCCTATTTCAGCATCCTGCCAATGGCGACCTGACTGTAGATCTTACTCACATTTGACGAGTGGCGGGTGCCAAATTTGGACCCTGACAGCATGCATCTAGAATCCTCCAACATAAATGCTTAAGGATCTGACTGGGGATGCTAAAAGGTTTTCACACCTGATATAAAATTCGCCACGTTTATCATTTTTAAGCCGCGGATTAGAAAACCCCCACATCTGATTATGTATGCATGGTTTATTGAGCCGATGGGAAGAATTAACCACTGCGTGTCATTCATCATTCATTACCTTAGTATTACTATGCAGGAAGTCATTTCTTTAAAGTCAGTTAGCTAGGGAAGGAGAAGCGCTGAGGGGAAAAACCAAAACTAAGCATTAGACAGGATCTGATTTGGTCACTATACTGACTGTGGTGTATTTTACTCCAGATTATTGGAAGGTTTCGATCCTACCCCCTTCATTGACTCACATTCCTACAAATACTGCATATCTCAGGTTCGAAGGTTTAACCACACAGGAGGCTTAGCGATGATAAAACCCTGCCTTTATCTTTAACTGACAGTTCAAACACCCCATAAGGGCCATTAGGGGAATGATTCAGACACGCGTTTGTGTAACAGATATTACTCATACCGGGCACAAGTGCTGATCTCCTAGTTATCGTAATTCTCTGCTAAAAGCGTTCGGTGTCACAGTCAGCTGCTCTTACAGGCCAACAAAAAGGAGAAAAAACCCTGACATCTGTTTTTTTTCTGTTCAATCCCAATATGTTGCAGAACGACTGGTAAATTCTGCTTCGAGCAGTACGTGAAAATAAACCACAAGAGTGCTTAAGAGGCAGTCGCGGTATTTTATGGGTTTGGGCTTCTTTATAAAGCTCTGGTAATAAATGTTAGATACAAAAGACGGCTCATGAATCTGGGTGAAGGGATAGTCACCAAAGGTAGGGAATGATTTTTGCTAGTCAAAGGATGTCGGCAAATCCGAAATTAAAACAAGCAGCCTTGTTGAAGCAGATAAAAGATTTCTCAGTCAAATTACTGATCCACTGAGGCACGCGCGTGCGTGTGTGTGTGTGTGCGCGCGCGCGCATGGTCCTAATCAACTTTAATGCTGCAGACAACGCGAAATGAAGCATTCAACATGAACGTACCACCTTAATTTCCAGAAATCCTTTAAAAAAAAACTATTTAAAAAACCACTACATTATATTATTTATTTATTTTAAAAAAAATTTATATACACCGTCATTTTTGAAAAATATATTTCTAGAAACTTCCTTCTAGCTGCTCTGCCATAGTAGCGAAGCTGATGGCGATACCTCGCAGAAGTACTCACACTCACTTGGAGCTGCTTTGCAACATCAGCGGCCTTACAACGGGGATTTTTTCAACAGGCCGCTTGACAATCTGCATCACCTGTCACTCTGTTGACTGTAACAAGAGGAAACCCAAGGTGTTGTGCAATCATACGCTAGCTAAGTCCACCCTCGGACTGACCCACGATATTTTGAAAAATCACACGACTCTTTTACTTCTGCTGTTCGTGTCATGGCTAGTTGCTAAAAACAATTAATATCCTGTAATCTGAAATGAAAAATAATAACTTACTAAAAGGTTTGAAGCACAAGCTGGTGTGTGTTGTCCACATACATAAAAGCTAATAAGGGGAGGGATGTCTAGTTACGCACACGTTTATACACACTGGAGAGACAGCGGCTCCACGTACACTATAGACAGAGAGACAGACAGATACAATATATCATGAGAGAAGAAGCACTTAGAAGCAGAGGGCAGACGGTTTTAACACCTCGTACGCTGCTGTCCGCTCGCGAGGAGCTTCAGTGCAGCTCTGTGACTGAACAGAAATGTCCATACATTGCATCAGCAATAAGCCGAGATGGCTGATGGGAAGAAGGAAAATAATGAGTAGTCTTATACAGCCAACACAGAGCGCGGTGAACACAGTGAGGGAGCAAACATTTGAAATGTCTACAAGAGATTACGGCAAGATCCTACAGGTGAAAGAGGTCATTTATAATAAATCTCCACTCGTTGATCATGATATTCGTTTAAGTATTTTCAATTGGAACATTTTCAAATCTGTTCATTTATTTGCAAAAAAAAAAAAAAAAGGCTTTGTCCAAGAAAATGTGGGCACATATGCATACTTACTAAAGCTATGGTTACAGGGTTTTGTTTATAAAATTAAAAATTTGATTTTTGGTCATGTTTGGGTGTAAAATTTACCATAATTCTAACAGTGACCAATAATATCGAACAAATCTCTCTCTAATAATTGTCTAATACCTTTGTAATTAGAGATGTACATTAAAGGGTCTGAGATTTCTGTTTCTGAGTACTGAGCCGACTTTGAGGAAAATGGACCCGTACACAAAGAAACAACCCAAAATGTGACTCTGACAAGTGTGGTTTGAGGTCTGAGAGAGAGAAACAGAGGGAGGACATGACATACTTGTGAAATGGGTGGAGATTAAAGCCTTCAGAAGGTAGTCTCAGATAAAATGGTGGACACAAATGGACAAAAACAGTGAAATAAAGACTGTTTTGAGGCTGAAATAAAAACCTGTTGAGTTTTAATATTTTATTGCTGCAGTTTAAAAGTTATAGACTCTGACTGAAAAACCCCCATAAAGGCCTTAAATTAAAAGAATTAAAAGAAAATCCACAAGAAATAAAAGACTGAGCAAGGCAAGCACAGACAGTGCATGCGCATGAGAGTGAGTAAGAGAAAAAGACAGAGAGAGAGAGAGAGAGAGAGAGAGAGAGATATGCTGCTATATTTGATCTTTATTATTATTACTATTACCCTTTTCCAGCTGTTTTATTTTTATTGTTAAAAACTCTATAGTTTCATTTCAACGCTGTGGCAATACTGTAAATGCTCATGGTCATGCCAACAAAGTTCCTGAATTGAATGGAAAAAAAAATTGAGAGAAAGAGAGAGAGAGAGAGAGAGTGACAGAAAGAGAAAGCAGGAGAGGGAGACAGAAAGAGAAAGACAGGAGGAAAGAGAGAGAGACAGAAAGACAGAGAGACAGACAAAGAGAAAGACAGGAGGGGGGAGAGAGAGAGGAGGAGAGAGAGA
>JAQLOM010000032.1:19772275-19782600 GCA_030068315.1 Chrysichthys thysi
CAAATTTGAAGTGTGCTCATTTAGTGGATAAAGGTGTACAATTTCCCAGTTTGAACATTTGTTATGTTATCTATGTTTGTGAATAATATATTGGCTCATGTGATTTGAAAATCTTTTAGCGTTCATTTTATTCAACTTTAAAGAACGTCCCAACTTTTCTGGAATTCGGGTTGTACTTTGTGAAAGGCATGTTGTAGCCCAAAATGTTAAGTTAGCAGCATTTAAAGGATACACAGGATTGTCCCATGTTTATATCCTTACTGCTATGCAACTACTGTTTTTTCCAAATGTAGGGCTGGTGTGAAAGGGAAATGGAGAGATTGTCAGTATGACCTCTAAAGGAAACAGGCTGTTGTGGCTTATGGCATTGAGCCTGAAGAGAGAGAATGGTTGTAACGCTGCACTGCCAGGCGATACTGTTCCTGGGTCACCTCACAGCTCAGCCAGCTAGAGTTTCCCACACTTCTCTCTCACTGTTTCCAGTGCTACCTTGCTGTAGTGTACATTAGAGTATAGGGACTGGTTAACTGGGCATTAACAGAGTTGATCTGATTTGACAAATATAAACAGTTTGGAGTGTTCACCTATAATTGGTGAATCTGTAAAATGGAAATGCTCATATTTTTCCTTTTTTTTTGGAGCCAAAGAGCATTTTATTCCTGAAATTGTCTTCTTCATTTATTAAGGTTTGAATTAAACTCATTTAATTCAAATGATCAACCAAACAAGTTAAAAATATATAAATATAATAACTTTGATTAATATTAGTTGTGATTTCCATTGCTTCCATGCTTCAAAGACTGCTGGGGGTCCCTAGTATAGTATAGAATATAATATAGTAATATAATAAGTAGTATTAAGTAATACAGTGGTGCTTGACGTTTGTGAAACCTTCAGAATTTTCCATATTTCTGCATGTGACCTGAAACCTTAAAAAAAAAATCTTATAGGTGCTATCAAATTATGATCTTCACAACACATGTTCCACTTTGTGGATGTCTACCATGGCATGAACAAAGGAGATTTCTGAGGACCTCAGAAAAAGAGTTGTTGATGCTCATCAGACTGGAAAGGTTACAAAACAATCTCCAAAGGATTTGGACTCCATACAATCCACAGTGAGACAGATTGTGTACAAATGGAGGAAATTCAAGACCATTGTTGCTCTCCCCAGGAGTGGTTAACCAACAAAGATCACCCCAAGAGCAAAGCGTGTAATACTCCATGAGGTAACGGTAACTTATAAGCAACTAAAGGTCTTTCTCACATTGATTATTGTCCTATAATTTGATCAAATTAAAAAGCTTCCAAAAATGTCTTTAGAAATTCTATATAATGTATAGTGACAAGCTCCTGAATGCAACTTTAAAAAAGGGAAACTGTGCACTGATCATAAATCTCTTAATACTGTTTAAGGTTGTCCATCTTCATGTTATGTTATGACCTCACAAACATTTCTACTTCTTCTCAGTTTACTTAAATGATAACTATGAGGTTGTCGTCCCAGCCATGGGCAGGCACAGGCAAGATTGCAACACGATCTAGGTCCTGGCTGGCAAAAGGGGCTGTCCAGATGGATCTGAAATGTGTTGACAGACGCTGGAACCAGACACCAGCACAGGGGCCACCACAAACGTGTCCCCATTATGTATCCATCACTTATTTAGTTTAGTGAAGAAACTGCCCTCTTCTAATAAAGATGAATCCATGGACCATGGCAGGCGTTTTATAGAAATCAATTCCATAGTTGTGAATAAAACATGAGCATAGCTCACAATGCAGAATTAACTAACACCTAGAGCTCTATAGGATTTATCCAGCTACAGAATGACAGACTAAGTAGAGGTTTTAAATCATTTTAGGTATCTTTTTGTTCATTGTTTGATTGTTCATAATACTATCCACTGGTAATACCAATTTATATTAAAATACCTATGTGCAGAAAAATTTGATTACTGCTATCATAGAATGGTTGAGATAAAAGAATAAAATAAATCCCTGCGGCAGCCTTCAACAATGTCATTTCAGTAGGATTTCAGATTAAGTACAAAACCTAATTTTAGTCTTCATTGTAGTAATTTCTACCTAACACACAAACACACATTTCTCACTATTTGCCGCAGATATTTGTTTTACTATCCTTGTGAGGACCTTAAATCACAAAAGGATGACTATAACTAAATAATACTATCCCTACACCTAAATCTATCCCTCTAACCTTCACCCCAGTAACCAAAAGGAAACCTGTTTCCTGTCCTTACATATTCCTCTCCTTATGAGGATAACACTCGCACAAATCCTGCATGGCCTATTAGTGTATATCTATTTGTTCGTGATCCATGGAAGTAATGACCTACTTTCTGGATGATATTTTCAACTTCTTGCTCAGTCTTTACTTTTTTTTATGCCCGCTAAAGTAAGACGTTCTTGCAAACCTCTGTGTTGTACTTTCCAATGCAGTACTTTAAATGTTGCTAGATATGTACTTACTGTATTTCTTGGATCATTTATGACATTTCTCAAATAGCTGCACGTACACTTGAAGAACTCCTGCTATCTGCATTTTCTTTCTTCACATTTTATCCATATCTGTGGGGAGTAACACATATCCTTCATGACCTTTAGGCAAGTCATAGATAAGGTATTTACGGTTGTACGGTTCAGCAGTGAGGATGACGACTTCCTCCAGCTTGACAACTGACATCAAATATTTAAAAAAAAAATCACTCCCTAGAGTAAATCTGAAGATTATCTTTGTTCCTGTTTTGACCATCTGTTTCATCATATATGGTACACAATGACCCTTGGTTATACACCAGGACCTGTCAATCAAAGTCTTCCTGGTCCTTGACCAAAGTAAACCAACTTGATTTTTACTTAATTTTCACTCAAAGACTTCAACTACACTGACCACTCAATCAGACCACAAAAGACCAAAGTCGACCTGGACACCTTTCTATGTGAAGTTTGCATGTTCTCCCCGTGCCTGCGTGGGTCTCCTTCAGGTACTCCGGTTTCCTCCCACAGTTCAAAGACATGCACATTAGGTGGACTGGCTACTCCAAATTGCCCATAGATGTGAGCATGGGTGTGTGGATGTGCGTGTGTGTGAGTGAGAGGAGGGTTGGGCATGGGGCTAGCAGCCTTAGCCTGTAAAATGCACTTAGGTACGAAAATATCAATTGAGTCCCGTGGGTACCACTTGACACCCTGTGCTCAGCTGAAGGCACAAGAGGACTATAGATAGATAGATAGATAGATAGATAGATAGATAGATAGATAGATAGATAGATAGATAGATAGATAGATAGATAGAGAAGTGGACAAGGACATCCTCAGACTGTGTTAGAGTTGGAGTATGTCTCTCTGTTCACCATAGCTGCTCACCTTGGGCTCTGTCAAAAAAACGGTGGCAGCCTTGAACAGATTATTGTTATTATGTAACCTAAACACAGGACAATATCTTTCCAGCCATCATGAAGTTTCATTTGCTCCAGAGAGAGGGTGACTGGCTGCATCATTTTATTTTTTTTTACATTAACAACAACAATAGTTATAAACATTTTTTTTCTGATAAGTCATCACATATTTCTAGTAGTGTCAGCATTTAATATTCTCTTACTAAGATGAGGTCTAAGGTCTTGACATTTCAGCTGTATTTGTGGTAAATATTCTATTAGTTGACTTTACTTAAAAAAAAGCATTCATTAAGCGCTGCCTAAAAAACTAAGTGAAGTGGAATAGGAATTGTATGTAACAAACAAACATTTATTAGTACGATATGTAATTCCTATTCCACCTTACCTATAGTAACTTAAAAATAACTTATTTTTGCTGCTGTGTAAGTTTTGTGCTGTGTCCATATTATGAAATATCATAAACACATGCCTTTGCTTACACAAATAAAAGATTTCAGGTTGCTGTGCCTGCTATGTAGGGAGAAGCTTGGTATCCTAACACTGTCATTCACGTCCTCTTCCTCACAGATGTTTCATTTTTTTGGCTAATAGTGCATCAGGCTATTTAATTCATCTCTGTGTAAGAAACTTTGTCATAATATTTGGGTATACGCAGACCACAGTGCTAAAAAAAATGTATTTTAGCTTTCAGTGTATTTTTTGACATGATTTGTTTGTAGGCTCAGACTCAATAAAAAAAAAAGATCATTGTCAGTGCAAACAATCTGCCTTAGTCATAGCTGTGTTAAAGAGTTCCACATATCTTCAGTCAGATTGAGTAATGTTTTATGGAGACCCACTGGGTGTGTGCGACCTGAGACATACAGTGAAGGTCAGAATGCACAAGAGACATATTGGTTCTCGCTCATGCAGGCCTGTGTGTGGCACATAACATGATATATGACCCAGGCTAAGCCTTTTGTCATATAAACACTTCTGTATGGTTCAAAAAGCACATCTGTTAAAAAAAGAAAGGGAAATTATTGTTTTCACAAAGATAATAGGCCAGTTCTGAACAAAATATTTATTACTGAATTCAATTTTAGTAATTATTATTTGCCTGTTATGTGAAAAAAAAATGGGTGAAGTGTATGCCATTGAATAGCTTCTGACTATAGTTATACAAACCTATCAATCTGTCCTTAGGGGAAAAAATATAACTAAAGCATCAAATGATACTTGTATGGATATGGGACATATTACACTAGATTTCCACATCTCTGTGATATTGAGAAACATCGATATTGTGTCACAACTTGTGAACTCTGAGCTAGAAAAAATGTCCCGGTCTGACACAGGGAACTCAGTGGTGGCCAGTCATAAACACAGTGAACCCGATCCTATCTGAGCACAACTTTAGTGCAGGGGGGGAGCTTTTTATCTCACGAAACAATGTGATTAACAGGCAAACAGAGATGCCTCTTTGTCCTGATTGGATGTTAGTCAACATCATTTGTTTTTTATCTCCTATGCCTTTCCAATCTCTCATAAAGAGGTTTTTCCCTTAAACAGATTTTACTGTCATCTGTTAGTTTGTAAGGTGAAACCTGACAAGTAATACAAATAGTGCTCTGATTTAAAAGGTTATTAAAATATTATGTGATGTGCTTAGCAATTCTAGTTAATTTGCTGGTTGGGTACAGTATTTTTGTATTTTCATATGGTTGATACACTTCCTGTGAGAAAGTTAATCCTTGGTGATTTCCCAGGAGAGACATCGCTAATACAGGTACGATGCTGTTTAATCGGAGAAAAAAATCAGTGCCCTCAAACATAAGTGATAACTATCATTCTCTGTTTGGTCCTAAAAATAAAGGAGTAAAAGCTTCTTTCTTCTCTTACCATGTCCCCCTGGCGTTCGATGTCATACACATGAAAAATCTAGCATACAACTATTGAAGACAGAAAGCACTGAACTCCATAATTTAATGCAACTTGTTGGTCACAGTTGCGTTGATTTACCACAGAGAATCAGCTCGGCTAGTTAGCAACCTGCAAGATGACAAACACGATGACATTGACAGCAATATTAGCATAAGAAGCTGAAGCTTTAGAACCCTGCGTTTGCGCAGCATGCCAGGTACATACAAGGAAATGAGTGAGTTGGACAAAATAAATGACTAAAGTGCTGCTGCATTGCTCTTTAGATAAAGGGCTAAATTCAACTCACTCCACTATCAGAGGGTAGAGTTAGATAGCATTGTGAATAATATAGGAATCCGTTAGCCAAAGTGAAAATAGACCAAAATATCAATAAAGGAATTTTAAACTAGAAAAAAATCCAACTCAGGATTTATTACAAAATAACTCTTCTGAAACACATGGAGGATCATGTGCTAATTAAAGTGCGGCATGGGAGGTGCAGTGGTTAGCACTACAGTGAGAAGGTTCTGGGTTTGAACCTGACTGTGGCCTTTCTGTACGGAGTTTGCATGTTCCCTCCATGACTGTCTGAGTTTCCTTCAATTTCCTCTCACAGCACAAAGACCTGCAGGTCCACTGGATGCTCTAAATCACCCATAGGCATGCATGTGAATGATTGTTCGTCTCTGTGTTAGCCCTGTGAAAGACTGGTGACCCGAAGTCAGCGGTTATTGGCTCCAGTTTTGCTGCGCCCCCTTACCGGATCTGCAGTAGTCTATAGATAATTGGTGATGTGAATGGATGTTAATTCACTCACTCATCTTCTACTGCTTAATCCTGTTCAGTGATGTGGGGGGAAGCTGGAGCCAATCCCAGCTGAATTCAGGTGAGAGGCGGGGTACACCCTGGGCAGGTCACCAATCCACTGCAGGGCCGGCACACTAAGACAGACAACTACTCACACTCACACTCACACCTACGGGCAATTTAGAGTAGCTAATTAGCCTAATCCCCTCTGTGCATGTCTTTGGACTGTGGGAGGAAACTAGAATACCCAGAGGAAACGCACGGGGACAACATGGGGGACAAACTCCACACAGAAAGGCGCCCAGGTCAACCTTGGGGATCGCACCTAGGACCTTCTTGCTGTGAGGCGACAGTGCCAACCACCACACCACAGATTATTGTGCAGGCCAAGGTGGATTTTTTCCTCTCATACTGGGCCAGGAATTCAAAATGAACAGCCAAATGAATTCCCAAGGACTACCCAAAAGCAATAAAGGTTTTACAAATAACTCAACTGAACATTTAAACGACGTCCACATGCACACCAACGACCAAAACAAAGCCGAAATACACTGGTTTCATCACACGCCTGCCTGCTTCAGATCTGGACTAATGAGCTACTTGACATGGCGACCGTTAAGCTGCTGGAACGCACGCGCTGGTGTTTTGAAAAAGCGCCTGAGAGAGAGAATGCCTCTTATTCAAAACAGACAATGAGATTTTAATTTATGCAAGCACGCCGCTCTCTGATTGGCCGCGAGGACGCGGCGCCTCTCCGCTTCCTGTCAGTGGCGTCTGATTACAACAAGAGCACGCGCAGGAGGGCTGTAATAAACACCATTATTTACTTTTTTTTCGGGACAAGAGCGGAGTGGCGTTGGCTCCGATATGAAACTGTGAGCTACAGATTTGTTTGCTCTGCCTTGGTCTGAGCGCTTCGACCTGCTTGTACCCTATCCATGGATTTAACCGAGTCGGGAAGCGTCGTTTTAACCGCCTACCATTCATTCAGTGCCCCAAGGAGACATTTAGTGGGTGATGAGAGCTATGAGCCGTTCACGTCCACACATTCTTCTGCTAGCAGGTAAAACCACACCACACAGGTACATTATTAGTTCTGTTATTTATCCAGGCCAGGCACAGGTTACACGAAATACATTTATAGGATTGCACTAATGGCTTTTGTAAACAATAGCATAGCAAAGTGTATGCAAAACACACACAGTCCAGTCAGCTCCTTCAGATGGCTGATTGTACACACGAGTTAAATGGTGCCTTGGTGTTTTTTGGTTAGCTAGGGGAACCAGTGGACTCAAAACACAGCTTGTAATGTTTGCCAAGTGTGTATAGTGACATCTGCTCAGAGAGAGAAAAAAAGGGTTCTCTATGGATCTTTATTATTATTATTTCTTTTAATATAAACATTAATGTGGATCTACATTGAAGCTATCATCTGGACATAGAAAGCTCCCCCACCTGCACTAATCCAGTGCTGAGAACTAGGTCGTGTTTACTTTGTGATCAAGAAGAATGCACTAAGCTACATTTTCATAGTTATTTATTTATTTATTTATTTATTTATTTATTAGCACTAGAAGCTGGAGTGCTGCTTTTTTGGCATGATAATTCAGCATAATCAGTCCAGGTTAGGGAATCCTCCAAAACCGACTAAAGGCATTAATATGATCTTTAATTATACCGTATAGTTTAAGTATACTCTACTATACTGCTGGCTGATCTGTTTTAAACAGAATAGCCTATTTCCCATTGTGTACACGCTGAGAAACAAATATAGTACTATGCGGTACTGTGGAATGTGATGTGTGTGTAACGATACATCTGTTGGACTTTTAATGTGTATATTTCCTTGAGAAATGTGGATATAGTGCATGATGTACATTTTAAAAGGGACTGTAAATAGTTTCTAGAGTAAAGTAGTATTCGATACTCTCCATGCACCATTCTAGATCAGAGATCCAAAGTAAAGGTACAAAAGTGGCAAAAACAAATGTACATTTCAGTCCGCTTTCTTCCTGAGAGTGTACAGGCTCTGTAGAAGAAACTGTGGGCTGTATGATGTATACTTTCTTTTATCACAAAACTGAACTTTTGAAATTCTTGCACAAGCGAGCAGTATGACTTTTTGCCCTCTAACCAATGTATAATCATCATGACCAATATCAGATGGGTCAGATGAGTGGGTTTTATTGAACCACGTTGTTTCCATGACTCCTTGTATGACCTGTTAAAAAATACTTAAATAGATCTATTTTCGCCAGGTTTAATATACGACCTCAGGCATTTATAATAACGTTAGGTGTCATTAAAATCACAGTTTAGTACCGAAATATGCTATACGCACACCAGTTCAAAAGTATTGGTGCGGCAAGATGAGTTTGTTGCTGTACACTGAAACCTTTGGGTTCCAAATCAAAAGACCATTGAATACAAGGAGATGGATGAGAATTTCAGCTTTCATTTCCTGATACTTACATCTAGCAGCTGACCCAATGTTTAAGTGAGTAAAAGTATATGAACAGATGGGCCTAAAGTAAATAACATTTAATCTTTGGATGCATGTCCCATGCTTGCAATAACCGCATCAAACCAGTGACCAGTTGACGTCACCAAAGTATTGCATTCTTCTTTCGTAATGTTTTATTCTAACAGTTGTTTGTTTTGGGGGGTGGGGGGGAGGTTCTCCCTTCAGTCTCCTCTTCAGGAGGTGAAATGCTTGCTCAGTTGGGTTAAAGTTTGATGATTGATTTGGGCAGTCTAAAGGCATTCCAGTTTTTCCCCCCGATGATGTCCTTTGTTGTGTTGGCAATGTGTTTTGGGTTATTGTCTTGCTGCGTGACAAAGTTCCTCCTGTTGTTGTTAGTACACTAGTGAAATCCAGAGACAGCTCTCTGGTCTTCATGTTGGTTTATCCATTTTAACAACAAATACTGTCTTCACAGGTAGGCAAGAAACCCAGGGCTCGAACCTAGAGTAGACATTCAGAGCTATTAATTGGTCAAACAATCAGTCTAACAGGGCACACCTGAGTGGCAAACACCTGTCAGTCACATGTCCCAATATTTTTGATCACGGCAAAAAAAAAAAAGGTGTCATGTTCTAAGTTGTTTAGCACATGTAGATGTAAATATCGGGAAATGAAAGCGGAAATTCTAATCTGTTGTTTCATATTTGTCTTTTGATCTCAAACTGGGATGTTTTGAGTTCATAGCAAAAACAAAAGAATTGTTTTACTTTCACAGCAGACTGTATATTCTGCTCACACAGCTGTAGGTGGACAAGTGTGTTATAAGATATTGTGGTGATTAAAATAGTCCTAAAATAAATGTAGTCCTGTGTGGATGATCCAGCGGCAGTTACATATAAATAAAACCCTGATTTTTCTTACTTTCTTTGTTCCTCTTGTGGCTGATGAGCTGTTTTTTCCCCCCAAAACTTAACATAATTGAGGTTGTTGGCTGATTCCACCAATTACTTAAGTCAATTTTCTAGATGTCTGCCATAACTCAGAAGTGACTCACTGGTTATTAAGCAATCGTCTACTGCGAGTCCTTATCTGTCAGAATGTACAGTTCTCTTTGGAAACGTGGTGACTGAATTATTTCACGTGTCCAAAACATAATGCCCTCATTGTACTGAAACACAACTCCCGAAGTCAGCGCCATATTCAATAACGCAGAGCAGGTGATTCAAAAACCATTCCAGAAAAATCACCCCCTGACTAATCTGTATTTCTGTATACTTATTTGTTCATGAAAACAAAAACATTGGGTCCTGTCGACAGAGTTTTTAAAAAAATAGTCATCACAAAGGCCAGGCCGTCATGAAGCTAAAGCAAAGCCACTAATCCAGGACTGTAGCTAACAAATATAGTTAATGCGTCAGCTAGGAAGAATGGTTAAACCCTAATCAGTTTTATTGATCTCATATTAGTTTAAGGAATCTGTGGGATAATGAAATGAAATAAAGTATTACAAATCCATTGGGTGGAAACGATCGGTGTAGCACCTGCTCTTTTAGTGCTTTTATGCAATGGGTTTGAATGATGAATATGCTTATTATGGATCAAATTAAAAGGATAACTTAAACCTAACCCTAAGTCTCATCTCACCTTACACATGCGCGCACACACACACACACACAGACACACACACACACACACACACACACACACACACACACACACACACACACACACAC
>JAQLOM010000032.1:19792338-19808772 GCA_030068315.1 Chrysichthys thysi
AGATTGGGTCAGTTGAGTCTCATCGTATCTGTTTCTGTTCCTCTCTGTCTCTCTCTCTCTCTCTCTCTTTCTCTTTCTCTCTCTGTTTTGCTCTCTTTCTCACTGTCTTTGTGTTTTTTAAGCAGCATTGTTTTTATGATCTGCATCTCGGATCAGAGCAGGCTACTCCGCTCTGATGCCCTTCCTTGTCCTCCCCAGCTGGATGAGACACTGAAAGGTAATCTCATTTAGACATTAGTTGGAGTCTGTTTTCAAGGAGTATCGATTCTTTTTAGCCGGACCATCAGGGCTAAAAATATCAGCTGCCGTGAAATACAGCTTGGATGATCTGCAGAAGCACCGTGCAGTGGTCTGTGTTTGTTTTCATATTAGTCATGTGTTTTGCTAAGCTTTGTCTGGATTTGGGCCAAGCCAAATTCTTGTTAAGTCAGGTAATCAGAATTATGTTTGGTTGGCATGTTCATCAGACCTGCATTAAATAGAACTTTAATTACAGTATTTATTTCTTTTATCATACTACAAAACCTGTATTGGGTAGCACTTTGTTTTTCACTTTTTATGAATGAAACTTTAAGCAGATTGGTTGTTTAGTACCTGCAGTTCTCAATCCGTTGGTGGTTAATAGTCAATACAAGTGTTATCATGACAAAAATGCTGTGATTAAGCCAACCTAGCATGAACGTTATATTCAGGTCTTTATATAATTTTTGCATTTTAAGCTATGCTGATATTCAGTACAAGAGCATAACCTGTGATTACTGTTTTTTTTTTATATCGCAGCTCTACATACATCATTTATGAGTCGAGAGATTGATTTGTTTGTTTATTGTGTCATTTATTTGGCTCCAAAGAAGCCACACTATTGGTTACCTATCTAGCTAGCACTGGTTTGCGTTTAAAAAAAAAAAAAAAAAGGCGCTGTCAGTAAAATTGGCACTCCATTTTCCTTTCCATCTTCATCTGGTGAGCGTTCATATATGAATCCCAAAGTCATATTCCTGAATAGGATCGTTTGCGGTGTCTGCTGACGATTTCACTCAACTCTTTTGTAGTAACCGTATTGAACTAGAAAGTATAATTGTATGCTTCAAAGGCAGACAAGTGGCCTGATGCTCACACAACACTTGGTTCCAGTCCATTTGATGAAACATCCAAGAGTGCTGATGTTTCCTGTAAATACATTTCCTATATAAAGTTCTATATAAATTTCCTATATTAACTTTCATTTGACTTTATCTCAAGCTGGGTGGGAGCACACAACACTGTTCCTAAGTTCACTGTGTCAGAATTGTAGTTATAGTGTTTTAAATTGAGTACTTGAACATATCAGATTCTGCACTGAAATTCCTTTTCTGATAGAGTTGCGATTAAAGAAAGTTACTACGTTTTGTTGTCGTCGGTTAGCTATCCGGACTCGAGCATAAAACGGGGCCGCGAAAACAGAAACAGTCTTTAATGTGAACTTGATGTAATAAGGATGCTTTTCTGTGTGTTTTTCTGTTTCCCGTTGCCACTGCCATATTTGTAGCTGTCCTATGGGTTTGGGGTTGTCCTCTGAGTCCTGTTGGTGGCTTTCATCCCAGCATCATGGCAGTCGTCCCACTCGGAGATTTTAATCAGAAGTTTCTGACACTACCATAACTTTGTCATTGACTGGCTTTGGTCTCCGTGGCACACAATCAACCCTCAGAGAGCATGTCATGTAATATGTACTATGATTTCCAATCTGAACAAAGTCTGTAATACTAAAATCACATCGATGATTTTCCAGTGTAGAGCTGGTTTAAGCAGTGGTATTGTATCTGGTATGCCTCAGATATACATCTGAATTTCTTCTCATCGAATGCCTCCTGATAGGTCAACCAAAGTTTTCAGTTATGCCAAAACACATTACCATTGTGTGGAGGAACTTTCCTTGAACTCATTAGTAAACTCATTAGTGGCTATAATGCCCATGCATATCCTGAAAGCCTGAATGATGTATAGGAAATGAGTTTTATTGTACATTATAGTGAACACATCTTTGATGTCTACTTTAGTGAGCACCTTGGCAGATGAATGATGTTTTCACTGCTCAGTAGTCTCCATCTTCTTTTCTAAATGTGGATATTACTGCTTGGGTTGTGGAAACATGAGTCCTAGGACCAAATTATATAAGGAGGACCTTACATCTCTGGTGTAATGAACACGAATGGCAACTCCGGTCTACTGAGATGGACATATTTGTAGACATGTATGAGTGAAAGACATGTATTTTTATCAATAATAACATGAATTGTATAGCTTGGTCAACAACAAGCTACAACTGCTGATGTGTATGAATTGGCACAAACAAGGTACTGTACTGGTTGTAGGAATTTTTCTAAAGTTGTAATCAGTGTTCCAGAGTCAGTGATCTGTCTGTAAACACATTTTTAACCCAACATGGCATACGTGAGAGACCTGAGACTCCAAAGTATTTTGATGCTGAAGTGATAAAACTTGTCAGAAGCTGAAAGCAGAAGGCTCTTAGGGAATTTGGAGGCTATTAGAATGGAGTTCTCTTAACACAGAAGGCATCTTCCTTGGTTGTGATCAATAACATCCTCTAAGTGAAGCCTGCTTCCTGGCAGAGAAAGGGAGAGAGCGAATGAGAGACGCAGCGATAACAGTTCATTGTCAGCTAGTTTTTCCTTATCAATATTTCAGTAGGAAAGTTCAAACCGAAATCGAATTAGATTGCTTTGCTTCGCAGGGCTTTTTGGGACTATAATGTTAACTTTGTTGTCGAGAGCTACTGAAATCCTAAGATCGCTCTGCTTTACTGCAGTCTTCCTCGCTTTGATGATTGCTTTTGTTTGAGGAAGCTCACCAAGAGAGCTTTAATCTAGAAGATCCCATAGTGAAAGGGTTGGGTTGGTCCGTCATCTTTCTGCCTTCATCTCTCCTCCATCCCAGCAGCTGCTGGCAGAGCAAAAGCGGGAATGTCTATGTGGTGTCACTAGCTCTTTCTTTCTTAGGTGAACTGGGTTTTGAAACATCAAGGCAAGAATTTGCCTTTTGATTCTGGCTGTGCGTCGCTGGTTACAACGTCTAGTTCCGTAATAATCCCTGGTTATCTCTGTAGGTTTATATACTCCGATTGTTTTTATACTACCTGCTGGGTAATGTTCCTACATTTACACCTACACACTGAATTGCAGCAGTCGTGTGGTCTGAATTGTGCTGTGTATTACTGTGTTTCTTGGTTTATTTGTCTGAGTAAATGGCTTTGAGTGACCGGACTCCTGTTTTGTTTTCATTAGGAAAGCCCAGTATCGGGGGTTAGTGAGGATGTCTTCAGCAGGAGCGATGCCCCCCTCTCCTCCTGGTCGCTCTGTGTCCCAAGACTCACAGGATTCCATGGAGGATTACTGGAGGGAGATGAGGAACATCGAGGAGGACCGCCAAGGAGGCCAGGAGGAGATGATGGAGAAGGGCAGCATTGATGGTGAGCGCAGAGCACTCTACATGAACCATCACTTTGACTAGGTTTTTATCTTGCATATCATATTTCTGTGGCTTTCAACATGGGGTTCTGCTTTAAAGACAGCTGGATACAATAATGATTAAAGCTTATGCTGTATTTTTATTTTGTTAAATTTGAAATGTGGATCTGCTGGATTTGGACCTGCATCTGCATCTTTGGACTGTTTTTATTTATTTTTATTTTTATGCTTGGCAGCGTTGGAGAAAATATCTGGCCTCGTACATATGTACTCTGTAAGCCCCCTGGTCTACAGAGGGATTTCTGAAGGAAAATGGTTAACAGGTGTTTTTGCTCATGTTGGGGTTTTTTGTTTGTTTTGTTTTTTTGGTATTTCTTTCTACTTTTGTTTGACATGGTGATTTTCTTTTCATAAGGGAATGCAGAAAAAGCATTAGGGGTCCATGTTTCAAGCTCAGTTAGGCACATTTAAGTAAATAACGTATGTGAAACAGACTGAAGCATTTGAGGTTTTGGGAGGGAAGATCGGTTCCAGATATGACCTCCAGCGTGTTTTCTAAGGGCACGGAGTCTCTAAATCTATGTATTCTGCAAGTGTTGGTTAAATTATTGCTCTGATTACCTAGAAACTTAAAATTGGTGACAAAAGCAAACATTCTTTACTAGATTTGTTAAAGCCCTTTAATCCTTTCCACTCTTTCCCTCGCTCTGATTGCAGCAGCCCTGAGATGTATATCACGTGAAAAATCAGGTATGAATCGCTATAGGATTTTCAGCTTTCTGACTGTAATGTTCGTGTAATTCTGCATGGTAGAAGCGGAACTGGAGGAAGCATGGCTGCATGAAGCAGGTCTCTCCACGCTGGTGTCTGGAGCTCTCACTGACGGTCCAGCTGAGGCTCTTCTGTCCACACTCACCCGCTCTCAAGCTGCCATGGTGAAGAAACGTCTGGACAACTACACTCAAACCCTACGCAAGAGGAACAAGCAGCCCATACGCCATGTCCGGGACGTCTTCTCCACAGGTGACACGCCGGTAAGCAGGAGACGCAATATACTGGAGATTTTTGATCGGAGACTCTTGGGAGATCCTAATAGTTTTTCACATGCTGTTTGAATATTTTTAGATTCTCATACTGAGTATATTTTTATTAACTCTCGGCCTCTGACAGGAATATCGATTCAGGGATGAGCAGTACGCCACTGTCTATTTTTGGATTTTTGGGTACTCAGGACTGAGTAGCAGCACGGTCTCTTTTCTCTAAGCTGTGTGAGATGATGAGGAACGTACGC
Source organism: Chrysichthys thysi (assembly GCA_030068315.1). Classification (NCBI taxonomy): domain Eukaryota; kingdom Metazoa; phylum Chordata; class Actinopteri; order Siluriformes; family Claroteidae; genus Chrysichthys; species Chrysichthys thysi. Next base: position 19,797,097 of record JAQLOM010000032.1, read on the forward strand.
AGCAGATAAAGCTGCTACTTGCTCTTACATCTCAGTCACCACAGAGCCTTTCGGGTGTCAGTCTCATTTCAGAACCTACTGATGATAAGAGTCACAGCTGTGTTTAGTGTAGGGACAGGAAAGGCGAGACATTCCTGAGCACGTCACCCATTTGCCAGGTCAGCTGCTCTCTACTCATCTCGAAACATATCTTTCTTCCTGGAATGTAGAAGGGCTAGAATGTGGAAGAACTCGGACTACGTTTAAATTAGCCTTCAGCAATGCTGCGTTGATATCCGATGACCCGAGCAAATAGTATGATGAATTTTAGACTGCTCAAGTTGCAGTTTAAATAAATATGGGCTTTGTTTTAGATTGAGCAAAAACCGGCATGAATCCATCAACAGAATAGACGTGACAGTAATTTGATTCGTCCTTGCTTTAGTGGATACTCTCACCTGGATACTGTAGATCTGTAACTTTCAAGAACTTCTTAAGAATTATGAAAACTGTCCTGTGCTCGTTCCATGCTCATACTGAATGTTCTTTCAGCACATACCATTTGCCTTTAACTTTTACAGCTGCGTCTGTCAGAAGATACCAAACTGTACCTTTTCTAGTCTCTGTGATCTTTTGTACCTTTAGTTTGTATATTTTACCTGGAACACAATTTAAGGTATGTAATTGGACCTTATGGACTGCTACTGGGTTAAAAGTACAGCACATTCATGTTCCTAGGTAGCACCCCTGTTATTACCACAACAGCAAGAAGTCCAGTTTGGCACCATTATTTCTGCAAGTGTGTAATGATTTGGAATCCCACTATCTGATATCTTCCAGAAGAGGATGAGTTCCATTCTGAGTCTGGTTTCCTTGTGTCATCTCAAGGTTTTTTTTAACAAAAATTTTTAAAAATGTTTTTTTTTTTAAGTGGGTAGCTCAGTGGTTAAGACATTGGGACTACTGATCGGAAGGTCATGAGTTCAAATCCAAGCACCTCAAAGCTGCCTCTGTTGGGCCCTTGAGCAAGGTCATTAACCCTCAACTGCTCAGTTGTATAAATGAGATGGAGGTCAGTCGTTCTGGATAAGGGCATCTGCCAAATGACAGGACTGTAAAGTGCTGCTGTGGCCTTTGGCTGGCAGCATCTGGATTTCTGTACAGCTCTTTGTGCTAATGTCTATTGTTTTAAAGCTCTATACAAATTGAAATGAACTGAGACTCATTTATGTGCAGGGATTCAGTAATAAACACCGAAATAAAGGCAGCTCTCAAGACCACCCTAGAGTGACTCTGTGACTAAGAGCATGTGAAGTGGATGAGTAACAGATTGGTCCTGCCAGGGAATGAGCGTTATAGAGGCACAGCATCTAAAGGAGAAGAAAGTGGAACATGTTAAGACATGCAGTGAATTAATCTTTGAAAAGTCTACCATATCTATATCATGTAACAAAAAATGTAGGGAGAATGTCTTTAGTGGACATCTGGTCAACAAATGGTGTTTGATGGAGCAAGAGAGTCAGCGTGCTGGCACCGAATGTAGGGCAGTGACTCATAGCCAGCTGGACTGGCAACTGAGGCTCACTGTGTGTCTATAGTAAGCTTGCCGTCTTGAGTAGAGCTTGGCACACTAGGATACTGTACTAAACTTGGACCACGTAATGTGATCTAGATCACAGAAGAGCATGATGGGTCGGTAAGGACCATTCTGGTGGAATGGAATTGAGGGCTGGACCACAACAGGAAGTCTGGTTAGGAATATTATAGCCATTATCATTTGTTATGATGTGACGCAGCATCGTTGTTCAGATTTGCAGCTTTTAAGATCCTGTTCAGAACAGATATTCACATGAAAGTTTTGCACTTTTTTGTTCCCAATAAATTCATGAACATTTTATGCACATTACTTAAATGCGTAATATTTCAATATTACAGAATTCGTATAGCTGAACATTCCACTGAATGAACACACTAGATTCAAATTGATCTTATTTAAAGGTGACTTGTTTTGGAGTTATTGAGGTGTATTAAGTGACTCTGTGACTAAGACAGATTAAATCAATTCAATTTATATGGACGCTTTCTTGCATGTAACTTTGAAAATTAAAAAAATAAGATTGTGACTTCGGACTCCGCTAATGCTTCATGATCCCCTAGACCCCACTTCTGGCCATCATAATAAAACAAGTCCTGTACACATGAAGCCAGCTGTGTTAAACAAAGATGCCACTGTACTGTACTGATGAACATAAAAGTGTTAGCCATGGGATTTATAGTTCGGAGTACTTTTAATATCATATCATATTTTTGTTTTTCTTTATCACATGTCCAAAATATGTTTTTTTGATGAACGATGGGTTAATTTGCATTGACCATAAGGAAATCCCATTTTTTTACAGTCTGCTGAACCAACACCCACAGTGTCCCCAAATGGACCAATGACACCAATACTGCCACACTGGACACCCCCCAAAGGTTAGTCTGTGGTTTTTAATGTCAGCAAAACACTGTACCAGCCCATTATGAGACTTTTGCTCGTGCTTTGTGTACCATCCTGCCCGAACTGTAATATATGGTATGACCAAACCGACAAATTTGCGTATTACAGGCTGTATCTGTATGGGTGTGTCTACTGCAGGTCGCAAATCATGCCCAGCATTCACCCCTGTGGCGAGCAGTATGTCAGATTGTCAGTTGGAGCCGAATATCTTGTCCTTTGAAGGGCCGTACTCTGAGGGAGTGATGGCTCATCGGAAAGGCCGCGATTGCCTCGACTGCCAGAGGATCTGGAAAGGAGACAAAGATTTACCAGTAAGTGTTTGCCTTAAGCTTTGCTTTTCCACAATTCACTATAATCACACACACGCAAAGCTTCTGTGGGCCACAGAACCTTTCCCTCACCATCTGTCATCATTTGTTTTGTTTTATTGCTTTTTCATTTTTATTGATTGCACTAAGAGCAGAAAGAAAGGATGGTAAAAGAGGTCATTACTACAATACTCGATCTACAAAAACCATCACAGGAGTTTCACCTGAGGAAATATATTCTAAATGAGCGTGGCCTCTCGTATATGTCTTATTTTGAGATATAGATATACTAAATGTAGATTGTACTATAGTTTTATTTTTTTATGACTTATTCCTTATGTCTTACTCAGACATTTCAGATTGTGAAACCCAAGCAGGGGCTGACCAGAGTTCAAGACCTGTCCACAGAAGACATCAAGAAGATCGGCTATTTCAGTCTGATAGAGCTAACCACGTTTTATGATGCTCTGGGCATTGAGCTGAAGAGGAACCGGGTAGTTCGTAGCAAGGTGCGGGGTGAGTACTGCTGAAATTTTAACAATTCATATTTCATCGCTTATTCTCCAGATGTGTTTTGGTTGGTGTGATCACTGCCTTCTTGTGTCTGCAGAAACTGGCATATTTGGAGTTCCCCTGACTACATTGTTGGAAAATGACCAAAAGAAATTTCCTGGCTCTAAAGTTCCTCTTGTTTTCAAAAAGGTGCGTAGCTTATCTCTTGGAGTTGGTCTTGTTTTTGCTGGGCTCTGGAGCAGGCATTTGAACCACAGCAGTGCTTTTTTGGTTCGGCCCAAAGTGGAAACTTCTGCACAGCAGGTCTTTGCGATGGACGTTCTGGAAAGTCGCTAATCAGCGCTTCTTTGAGTTAGGTTTCAGGTCCCACCCTTCATCTCGCCTCCAGCCACAGCTTGATATCTTTTATTATTGTAACTCATATGGCCTTTCTTCTCACTCTTAGCTTTTTTTTTTTTTTTTTTTTTTTTTTTTTTTTTTTTTTTTTTGGAAAACACTTGCTATCAGGTCTCAGCCTTGTTTCTGTAGTTTACTCTTGAGTATAGGGCAGCTGCTAAGATCTGATTGTCCTTGTCTGTTTTTGCCTGGAAGGTATGACACAGTGTTGTTGAGTCTTTCCGCTTCATGTGACATCACACTGCATCATCAGTGCCATTTTGAGCTCCGAATAGGGAACTCGCTGCATCAGTGATATTGTGTCCTTGCCTTATAAAGAGGATTTATTTTCTTTTATACTGTTAACAACTACCCAAATACATGTGAATATATACACAGACATCTCTATTCAGACTCCACCTGGTGCCTCAAATTTGTTAAGTTACAGTATTATTTTTCATTTCAGATTACAGTATATTAATTGTTTAGAGCAAGAAGCCATGCTGCGAATACCAGAAGCAAAAGAGTTGTGTGATTTTCAATGAGGGCATACTGTGGGTCAGTCTGAGGGTGGACTTAGCCAGTGTATGATTGCACAAAACCTTGGAATTCCTCTTCCACATTCAGCAGAGTGAATTGTCTAATTCAAAAGCAAAGGAATCCACAGCATCCCGCTCAGCTGTCTTCAGATTGTCAAGTGGACTGTTGAAAAAATCCACGTTGTAAGGTCGTTGACGTTGCAGCGACTGAGTTAGAGTACTTCTGTAAGGCATCTCCATCAATTTGGCTACTATGGCGGAGCAACTATAGGGAAGTTTCTAGAAATAAATTTTTCAAAAACGATGGTGTCTGTGTGCTTTTGAGATGTCTGTGTGTACTTAACATATTAAGCGAATTCTCCTTGACATGCTGTTTTGCATCTATATGAGCCAGCTAGCTGTGTTAACAGAAAGCTAGGAAGTTTATCTTGGTTTATCTTAGCAAAGTTATTAACTTATGCTCCCCTTAATGACAGAGTATTTTTTCCCTCTCTTTATGAAACACCCTGGGAGCCTTTACCCAGCCAGATGTGCAGAGCCAGTAGGATTCTGTACTCTTAAATGCTTTGAGGCTCGGATTGGGGTTGTCTCGGAGATAAATATTGGGAGAACACAAATTTGATATTTGTGATTTTTTTATAGGTTTTCTGCTATTTTAAGTGGAATCAGCAGTTCAGGGGAGGGTACATAAGCACCAAAGCATATTTAGGAGAGCTCTCTTATTCTCTTCTGGATTAAAGTGTGGCATTTTGGCCATCCTTTACCTCTAACTAGGATATTGGAAAATTGTTAACCTTATGTTGGTTGCGGATTAATGGATCATGGTCTCCTAATTTGTAAATTTTGTAGAAAATTAATCCACACTTTTGTTGCAAAAGATCTTGTCATTCGAGCTAAATATTTATAGCAGATGGCTACAGAACAGTTAGCTAACCATGTAGCTGAGTAGTTAAAAGTTAAGGCTTTTTTAACGTTTAATCTACTGCATGGTATGGTACAGTTTTATCATGGTAACAAATCCATCATCACAGATTATGTTGTTCTTTTCAATGCCAAGCAAGCCATACTCTATGCAAGTATTTAAGCTCGGTGCCAAGTGTGCTGAACAGGAACTTATGGGGGAATGTAGAAACCAAGCAGACGAAGTCTTTTGTGATTTTGTGTCCAAAAAAAATTAATGCCTTCCTACAAATCCACCTATTTTTTTATGCATGCGAGATGCAATGGAATTAAATGTAGACATGGTTACTGAGGTGAGTTCATATGCCAATCCAGTATAGGCCAACTTTTTTTGGAAATAAATGCTAATTAACCTTTAGGCATGTAATTCCTAATCAGTAACACTACATTTCCCGCAATAATCACAACACTGATGCGCGGTATGTGCTGTCTGGGACTCGGCTACCATTTTTGGGCAGCGCAGTATTAGTCTGCATTCCGGAGATTAAGCCAAATCCCTACGTGACTTTATTTACCGAGGAGAATCCTCTTGACTGTGTAATTTGCCTAAAGACTATCTAGCCTTAATCTGTGTTAGGAAATCAGACCGTGTGCAGCAGAGACGTTTTACTACATTTTGCTTTGTGTCTGTTTTTAGATAGAGTGTAGGAGGGAAGGAGTTCAATAGTGCACCGCATGCTGAGAATTTAATGTCCTGTACAGACTCCTAACAGCTTGAGAGCAACCTGATCCAGTTTAAAATGGAATTAACTAGAACGTTCCATTAAAACGATGAAACATTACAAGTATATTAAAACAGGTGAACATGTTGAAGACCGTAAGAACAGGGTACATCCTGCTGGAACGTCATACGTCTTTGTTTATTCATGCGGTCATCCATGCGATCGGTGAATCAGTGCAGGATTGAACAATTAGGTACTTAAATACCAAGAGAACGTTTTTAGCAGTTCACATGGCATGTGCAACCTTCATCGCAGAGGATAGTTTTGTTTTTTCTTTTCCTTGCATAATCTCAAGCAGCTGTATTTACACTAATTGCTACGTCTGATATCCAGATCTACAAGGTGACTTTCTGTTCAGTACGGAGTACAACCGCACTGAGGGTAGGAGGGAAGAGGAGAAAGCGTATCCGTTTGGGTTTTCAGTTTAGGTTTCGCCATTTGAGCGAGAGTCTTGCTGTCTGATTGGCTTATCAGTGAGAGATAAAGCAGCTTCTATCTGTTCTTAAAAGGAGTGGAATGCTGAAAAAGCTCACACGGCGCACTGAGTTATCTCAAAACAATGTGAGGGGTGTATCGGAGATTCTGAGAGAAACGCAGGCTGAACAAAAACATGCTGGAATAAGCAAATGCCATATATTTATTTGACCGAGTGAACAAGGGGCCATAGTCAGCTCTGAGAGCCTATCACAAGCATGACTGTTCTGTGTGTTTGTGTGTTTGGTTGCAGCTATTGTCCAAGTTGGAGCAGACGGGGCTGCAGACGGAAGGAATTCTCAGGGTGCCTGGCTCCGCCTCTAGAGTAAAGGTAAAAACACCTTAACCCTGAAAAACTGTTTTCAGTCTTTACAACTGAATCAGCAGTTCAACCAGTGAGGGAATGATTTAGCTTTATTACTGTTCACTCCAACGAGGAAAAAAAATCATAGCATGCTGAATTTGTCCATATTGGACTATTGACATCATTCAACATCAGCTAGATTTTAAATCCAAGATGGACCGTATTTCTATCACCATGTTACCTCAGATTGTAACCCATGCATAATGTTCCATGAATGGAAAATATATATAAAAATTAATAACTAAATAAAAGCCTATGGCTGCCTGATGACGTGTACTGTACATGTTTAACATTTTAAAGACCTGTTTAGCCACTCCTCCTGTCTGTTTACTGCTATGATTCAGTTTCCCTCCCTGCTACGCGCACATTCTTTGTACCCGTGTTGATCTTTCCATGTGTGATTGCTCAGGACTGAGGAAAGCTAGCTGTGCCCGTACAGGGTTGGCTCGTTGATGGAAATCTCTTAAGAGGCTGTGAAGCTTTGTGTCTCATTCTAATCCAATCCAGTTTTAGCCAAAATTAACCCATTAAAAGACAGACAGCTCATCATTGAGATAAAAGGAGTAGTGCATACAGTCCCAGAAATGCATTTTGGTTCGAACATTTGCTGTTTTGTGTTTGTATGTGCACTGGTACTTTATCTGCAATCAGGGTTGGTTTGTAGAGTCAGCCTTTGTGCAGAGCGTTCTTCAGTGGAGTACATCGGGGGAGTCTGGAGTCAAGATGAAAACGTTTCAATACAGCAATCATTCAACCTATAGGCCCAAGGCAAACTTGATAACAGTAACATAAGCATGAATTCAGATGCTTATGTTTGTTTTAATGATGATTCATAAGTTTGCACTTCTGCCAGCACTGCATTACAATACAGTTTAAACAGAAAACAGAGTGGCGTTCTTGGTATGGAGAGACCCCCAGATCAATCTGATTGTCTTTCTTCTTTTAGAGAGAATTGTAGAAAGTGTGTACTTTACATGGCACCACTGCAGACCAGCTGTTTTACTTTAGTACTGCTAACACGTGTACACTTCATATGCTCCAGAGATACACTGAGCTACACATGGACCTGATGGAGCTAGGCATGACTATTTGTATGTAGAATGGAATGAAGCATAAATGGAAAATCCTTTGGGTTTAAGCTTCTTTCATTGATACGATGGAGGTTCAAAAAGTAAAGGCAAAATACATTTAAAAGCTTTAATAGAAGTAACCGAAGATATGGTAGTTGCTCGGCACCAGATCAGGGCTGTAAGGAGGATGTGGAAGATGTTCGAACTCGAGCCGTTGCACTGTCTCTGCTGATTTTGAATTTCTTCTTCACCTGAAGAAGATGGATGTCTCCACTCAATAATTTGTCATTTGCTCTCTGGGTTATGGTAGATAATTATATTATAATTTGTTTTCACTTTGTTTAATGGTTTTGCTGGTAGTGGTGCCAGTTGGATTTGGCTCTTTTAACTGTGCAGCAGTGCTTTAGTCCTTTAGTCTCACCTCTTCATCTGTACAAACAGAACAGATTCCTTTAAGGCTAATAACAGAGTCAACGCCAACATGCTTGTCATCTCATAGATGAAATTTGAAATAGAAATTTGAGCCCAGTGTTTGCTCTCAATGTTTGTCTTCACTACTTATCATAAGTTATTACATTGCTTACTACTCCATCTTTTATTATAGTTATTACTTTGCTGGAAAATGGGGGGAAAAAAATCTTAAACACCATTGTTACATGATATATGTTTTAATAGGAACTTTTTTAGGGTTAAGTTTTCCTTTAATATTTGGTACACACTTCCATTCTGAGTGGATTTTCCTGTGTTAACCCAAAGTGTTAAATATAGAATTGAATTAATGCTGTAATAATAAGGTTGACCATTTAAAGGAAGTATTTTGGTTCATGAGAGTTGGCACCACTGAGAAGTGATGGAGATGCTCTGGTGTTAATCGTTTAAGAGTGCAGTTTTAACTCTGCATATGATTTGTATTCTTAGCATTAGAGAAAGTGTTCATTAAACACCACAAAGATTGGACCACAATAAACACCAGCATCGTGTTCACATGACCTCTGTGTTGATTTAGCTCTATAGAATTAGTGTACTGTGTAATGACATTTCAGAGGTTTTGATGCATGTTTATGACTGATAACAAATAGAAGAAAATCGAAACATAATTAAAAAGCCATTAGCTAACATTTTCCGGTGCAAATCCCACAGCACTTGCGTCAGGAGCTGGAGGCGAAGTTTTACGATGATAGTTTCGACTGGGAGCAGGTGAGGCAAAACGACGCGGCTGGTCTGCTGAAGATGTTCATCAGAGAGCTGCCGTACCCTCTGCTCACACTGCAGCACTTGCCTGCCTTCACCGCTGCACAAAGTGAGCGCCTGAAAAACACACCTACTCTTCCCCCTGTCTTCACTGGAAAGCTTAAAAAAAATGCAGCTTTCCATTCCCAGTTCTGTTGACACAAATTCAAGTGTGTGACTAGTTGCACCAAGAATGATGAAGAAGTATATTATGCATGATTTATTTCTCGACAAATATTTCTGTAACTAAATAAAAGTACCTCACTGTCACTGATGGTGAGCGAGGAGGCTAATGTAGGTTTCCGTGTCACTGAGTATGGTGAGATTAACAGCTCTGTCTTGGGTGTGTCAGATATCACATCACACAAACACCAGCTTCAGGCTCTGCACCTCCTCATCCTGCTTCTGCCCGAGGCTAACAGAGACACCCTGAAGGTAAGAAGCTCACCTCTGCCTCATGCTTTTCTTATGCCATTTGCAATAACAGCATGTCTCAAAGTCTTCCCATTTTTAATTCATTAATGAACATCACATGGTAATTTTAGCCATTGTCTATTACATGTAATGTACGCCAAAAACAAAGCAGCTTGTGATGTTACAGAGATCACAGACAGCTCAAACACCAAAACAGCCAGAATACTCACTGGATGCTTCAAAGCACTGGAACCGGATCCTGTAAATATGAAATGAATGTCCCCAACATTTGAAGAAAATTTCAGCATAATTTTTCTTTGTTCAATAGCAGCTCATTTATTATTAGGCTTGGATTATACGCTGTGCTACATAGGGTTGGGTACCAAACTCGATACTTTCTAGGCTACCGACTGAACAACTAAATACCGATTCACATTAAATCAATCGGTGCCAAATTTTGGTACTTGAGAGTGCATCTGTGTGAGAGGGTAAAGTATACGTTAGAATAAGAGAGAGCGTGACTGTGTGATGTCACCCCTAACACCTGTTAAAGCCCTTCGATAAACTGTGACAGGCTGAAGGTTGTAGGGATGGTCTGGGGAGGGGAGAGGGTTTTTTTTTTTTTCTGTGGTGTGTAAAATGATTCTAAATAAATAACCAAATGTTAAACTTGAGTAAGTTGAACTTGTATGTACAACTGAAATGAATTTTTCCCCCATTATTAGAAAGAGTTCTGAATTCCAGGTACCGGCGGTAACCAGTATTGGTTTAAATGTGAACAGTAGTCACAGCTAGCACCGCACCACTTCACAAGTCCCTGTTAATGGGTTGTTTCTACAGAAGTGATCATGTATTATAAAGACCCCATTAATATAAACCTGTTATTTGAATTACAGCTGGAACTTCTGGCACAGCTCCTGTTAGCGGGGGAAAAAAAACCCTAGTTAACAACTTAATTTGCGAAGGCTGCGATATAAATAACAAAACTAAATCCTGGCTGTTTATTTGTGTTCAGGAATGGATTTAAGGAGTCTTATCACTAATCAAGTCGTGTGATTGTGTTTTGGGTTAGGACCTCCATCTGGCATTTCTGATTATGCTCTGTGGCTTTGCTATAAAACAATAGTACGTTTCTTTTACTTTGGCTTGGTGCAGGACAGAGCAACAGAGTGGCTGTTTAGGTTGGCTCTGTCTGCTACCTCCGCCGATTTAATGCTAGTCACCATGGTGAAGGCTGCAGCAGGAGAGTAATTACAGGATAGGTAGGCGTGTGCGGCTGTGTGTGGACACCTGGATGCGTGTTTTCATTCCGAGACATTTGAATGAGCTTATAGTTGAAAAACTGGTCAGTCAGGTCCTGTGTGAGGTCTGATTCCATTTTTTGCTCATTAAAAGAAAAACAAAACAACTTCAGATATTCAAACCGGCAGTGTTAAGCTACATTTAGAGGTAGACATCTCTCTTATTAGGTAAAAGCTTACACATGCTTTAGCATGCGCCCAATTATTCTGAAGCAGCCCTGGTATTTGTAGAACGTCTGCCGGGTCATTATATATATATCAGCGCTTCTCTCCGCACAAACAGAAGAGGAAATGTCTCATGATTATAATTTGTCGCATGAGAATGAGAAGTTATTTAAAGCAGCTGATGTGCCTCATACCAGATGACGCAACACACAAACTGTAAGATATGAAAATGACTGCTAATTCAGTTAATAGGTTTACATGGTTGAGTTGGATGATCTACCATGTTAACAACATGGCTATGGGTTTTTCTTATTAACTTGAGTGTGGGGGGGGGGCTGGGGAAGGATCGGCTATTTATAGCTGGTACAGCATAAGCGATAAGAGGAACAGACTTGTTTTATGGATATTCCATAACATTGATAAAACTATAAGCATATCTTAAATATGACACGTTGCTCATTAATTAATAAAACAATGAAATTCTTGGACCTTTGCTATGGTATAAGAGGAATAAAACACTCATGGATGTGCAGTCATAGGAAAATAATACACTTCAGGGTGATGACAGTAATGCCGTCATATCACCCTGTCGTTAATTATTTGGCTATAGTCTGCACATATTCTTTACTCTTTAATGATCGCAGTTCATTTGATAGTTCAGTGTTTTATTCTCTATAGCTGATCCTTGCTTGTGTGTGTGTGTGTGTGTGTGTGTGTGTGTGTGTGTGTGTGTGTGTGTGTGTGTGTGTGTGTGTGTGTGTG
>JAQLOM010000032.1:19854179-19864817 GCA_030068315.1 Chrysichthys thysi
ATGGTTAATTGAACATGCATGGAAAACATTGTTTAAACCCTTTACAATGAAGATCTGTAAAGTTATTTGGATTTTTAAAACATTATTGTTGAAATACACAGTCCTGAAAAAGGGGCGTTTCTTTTTTTGCTGAGTATATATATATAAATAAAAAAAGAAATTTTACATTGTTTTGCTAATATACATATTGACCAAAATGTATTTTGGTCATTTTGGCTGTAGGCCAGAATTCACACCACAGCCACATCCAGTGGATTCTCCCAGCATGCCACACATGTTCAATATTGTTGTTCTCATTGTCCAAGTGGCACTAGAGTGTCCCGTGTGGGCTTTTCTGTCTTACTTTGGCATGTGTTGCCTTCAGAGATGGTCCCTGGTTGCCACAGTTCCTGGTGGTAGCCGGGACAACACTCATTACAGCTCTCCCCACAAGTGTTGTGCTCACACACACACTGCAGTTTCTGGAAAAAAGAGAGAGAGAGGAGAAGTTACACACACACCCACACCTACAAACCCACACACACACACACACTCCAAGGGCACAAAAGCGAGGGCAGAGACAATGAGATACAAAAGGAAATGCTCTTCATTTACACAGACTGCCAATCAAATTCACACACAAAACACATTCCTAAACTGAAACTCAACCAGCATCCACTTCATGCCATGTGTGTGTGTGTGTGTGTGTGTGTGTGCGTGTGTGCGTGTGTGTGTGTGAAACTGATGAAACAAGGGATTATAGCTTGCTTCCTCAGCCTCTTGTTAACGTGATTTTCACTGTTAATGAGGCAACAAGATGCGTTTAACACTGACTGGATCAGCTCATCTGCTCCAAACTGCAGGGGTGTAAATGCTTTAGAGAAATAAAATCTTTTATTTTATTGTAAAGGGCCTTATTATCACAATATTGCAAGTTTCTACTAATCGTAGTACAATTTGGTTAGAAATAAAAGCAACTGCACTCTCTATTATATCATGATATATTTCAAATTGAAGCTGAACAAAATTTCGAAGAATAGAATCAAACGTCATTAGGAACAGTAAATTCACTGATGGGGACAATACTCTTGGCAGCAAACAGGCAGTCATTACATTCTCCGTATAATTACGTTTGATTGACAGAATGCTGGCTGAGAACTGAAGAGTGGGTGCCGTTACCTTGGTAACAGGGTCCCAGGGACAGCTCTGGGCATGGCCATAGCAGATACACATCCCGCCCACTGAAATGTCCTTGATTGAGTAGTAATACTGAAAACAAGAATGAGGAAGACGCACATTAGAAAACATGATGCTTACCACTGATTGGTTAGCCAGTGAGGAAAACATGAGTCATGTTTTTAGGATTACCCCATGCTCTTCAGTATTTCAAAAAAGGTCTTATAGAGAAACAAATTCCTAGGCTTCAAGGCTCTCATACTGTTGACTAACAACACAGTCACCATTAAATACTTTGCTCTATTAATGCTCAAAAACAATTCTGCATAAGTATGCAATAAACATCGAATACAGTTCACGATTATCACTCAGTGTCAATTCAACTTCTGTTTGAATCCACCATCGACCCGGACTGAAGCCCAAAGCTGAAGCCTACCCGGCGGGTGACGATGGGGTCCACGTCTTTGGGGTCACGATAGCTCAGGGTCATGAGGTCGGCGTTGAGTGTTCGGATGCGTTGTAGACGCAGGCGGATAAATCGGGCAGAGGTGAACTCCAGTAGTTCGGGAGACAGGTCATCAGCACCCGGACGGCCGTTTATCAGAGACGTGTGAATCTGGGTTGATGAAGAACCAAAGCCGTATTAAACCAGGACTCTGTTACTGATCTCAGGTTTGTCGGAGCCCAAATCTATTATAACTCAAGCACACAAGTAAATTCTAAATAAGCCAGAAAGAGGATTGACAGAAATCATTAACAGACAGGTTTTAAAACCGTAAAGCCTGTTTCTATGAAATGAAGTACATGAAAAGCTGAAAATTACTGTAGGGTTTGTCAGGGGTTTGTGCAACATTAATCAGAAGTGTGAAAGACAGCGTTCTAGTTTTTGTGCCGATGATACTGGTGACAGTGTAAATAACAAGTTTACATTCCGAAACTGAATAGAGACATCAATATTTATGTAAGCAGTGTAGCAGATTTACATCTTTTCACGGAAATATGCTGCATACAAACATAATACAGGACTAGCTATAGGACTGTTTATTGTTCCATAGCCCAGTTGGATCCTTTAGATTGGACTATGGCCAGATTAGCTCTCACTGTGTGGACCTCCTGACCCCCTGAACCTCCCAGCAATCACAAACCTTTTCTGCATTCAGGTCTTAAGAGTCCCACAAACTGCATTTTTTTTTACCATACAGGAGGACACTAGTATTAGGACTGATAAACCCTTCATACAGCTGTGTAAACAGGAAGACTAGGTAAACCGCTCACCTCTCCATGCTCCAGAGGCACTAGTCGGGAGTAGTAGGAGGTGCAGATGACCTCATCATCTCTCTTGTAAGTAGGAGGCCCAAGACGTGGGGTGACATTGTAGCGGGTGAGGCACTCCGTATCGCTGATGGCATAGTACTGCCACGGTTGGTACGTGACACCGTCCAGAGATCTCTCCAGAATCCAGTTCCCAGGTCGAGGAGAGTTCGCTGCCTTGATGATGATGTAAGCAACCTGGAAGACCTGTCAGAACACCAATGCAGACGGTGCAAATATTCAAATGTGTGTAGAGCTTAAAGTTGGATAATATTAGCACGTCCATTCAGGCGGTGGTTGCAAATTTTGCTTTGTGCCCGAGTGAGCTGAGAATATTCCACTTTCATGAGCAAGCACTTGGAAGAAAATTTGCCTACAGTCTCTTCTTCAAAAGGGAATTTTCTTTTGGATTTGCTTATTTGACTTGAGGATATGCTCATCTCCCTGCCATTTCTATTCCTTTGGTAGGCACGCAGCATGTCAGTTCTACAGCTCTCTCTCTGACTTGTGTCTTGTGTCTTTTTTCTAACTTACAGTTTTTCTGTAACTAACAGGGAGTGCAGTGGTCTTTTGTTCATTCTGCTAAACAGACAAAGGGAATTCATTTCTGTCGTTCTCCCTATTCTGTCTCTTGTCCTTCTCACTCTCAGTCCATGTCTCTCCAGGCTCCCATGCAGAGCAAGTTGTGACAGGCTCTTTGAAAAAGAACTCTCTTTCATGAGCACCCCCACCCCCTCCTCAAAACCCTGACAGGAGACCCAGACATACCCCAAGTTTTCACAAACCTTGCATCTGCTTCTCATTTCTCTTCACAATCTTCCCACATTGGCCTCCTTAGAAAGCCAAACACACTAAAGCCCTACAAACATGCAGCAGATGTTGCATGGGTGTTTTCACAACCACAAGGTACGGAAGAACCTCAGCCCCTATAATGAGCTGAGGAACATCTAAAACGGTGCTCAAACTGTGAATGGATGGCACAAGCTAGATATGTGATACAAAAACACAGGCTTCAAAGTTCACAGTTCAACAACACCCAACTGTTTCATCCTTTTCTCATTTGTCTTTTGCTTGTCTTTGCTGCTGGAGGTCTTGGAGCCCCACGTTTGCTTGGAGCATAGCAATGTCAAGGTGATGAGACAAACAAACAGGTAAACATCTTCAGTCAAGTCGATACCAGTGTGACCAGGAGGAAGTGCAAACCGTAGAGAGAAGCAGTTGAAATACACATCTGAAGCCACAAAGCTCTCTCGTGACAAGATGTGTGAAGGCTTACAAGCAGAAATTAAAGGAATGTGTAAAGTACTATTATAGCGCGGTGCTTTAATTTTGTTTCCAAACCAACAACCTCCGACATGTTTAATGTCTTTGATACGCATATGATAATCATATGTTTCTTATGGATGGTTACCATGGAAAATAACATGCTGCAGACTGCAAAGGTAAATCAGATGGAGCTGCCGTGAGTCACAAAGTTTCAAAGTTTGAATCAAATCAACTTTGAAGCAAGAATATTGTAAGAAAATCATAACATGTGAGCATCAAAAACTATATAAAACTGTGGCTGTGGATGTCAATCTTGATGAACGGTAGAGCTTTCTACCTACAGAAGCTTTTGTTTCTGGCATTCGATTTGTATATTTCTCCTTGTCATCATTGTGGTGATACAATAAAAATACCACTTAACCTTGTGCGCTAAAACATTTTGACTACAGCATCAACAGACTTTCAAGGGCATGAACTTCTTTTCCAAAATAAAAGCCTAAAAAAAGTGTAATACACCCCGAATAAAGAACAACGACAAGCGCCAGAAGCTTCACGTTTGCACCATGTCTTTATCTTATCATAGCTGCAGACACAGCGTGCTGCCTTCGCAGACACCGAAAACCACAAAACAAACACTTCCCTATCAGAGAAAGATGTGATAAATTGCTTCACTCATCCACTGTTGCTTGCAGTAGAATTCCTCAAGCGGGGAGACAAAACTCATGATCCAATTAACATCACCAAAGCAAACAAACAGAAGACTAAGCCATTTGGGAGTCTCTCATCCTGTTTGGCCCCCCCAGGTAGCTCAAATGTGACACCGCTCCCCTGCAAAGACATGCTCTTGGCTGTCCAAACATCTCTGGAGCCATGGGGCCAGCTGTGTTGGTCCTCACACTAACTCTAACAGCTTGTCCCTGAGATCCTTTGAAACAAGGGTAGTGTTTTTAAAGCACTAAACATGTTACACGACTCGCAGAGGTGACGACTTATCAAGCACACCGTCGGCTAGGCTTCCGGTGAGCTTCATCACATCACGAGTACATTAATATCCTGAAGAAGTGAAGACATGGTTGGTAAATACTGACCAAACTGAGAAGCCATGAAGAATTTGGGAAATGATCCTATGCTGATTTATAGAAATATACTGGAATTGCTACCAGAGTTCTACAACATCTAGCCTGAAGAAAAAAGCCCAGTGCGGTAGCTCATAATGATAAGACATGCTACTCAGTGATAGCTGTTCATTACATTTATTACCCTCCAAATCTAAAAACCTTTTAGATCGGCAAGAAACAATGGCCAGAATTGATTTTAGCATCAGGTTACTGCATGCACTTTCCTCAAGCTGACTAATTAGCTATTCACACAGCCCAGGTACTGCTAGATTTTGTTTCTCGTGCAGGTAGCATCAGCTAATCCTCCGTGAATGCCCCCCAGGCCCCAGGGTCTCAGACCTTCAGGCCTCTGTGACGCTGGCCTGCTTTGTCCCGGGCTGCATTATGTCCACCCCTCTCACACTCCCTTCCCCCATTTTCCACAGCTCTCACAGACAAAAGCCTGACTCATCTTTAGCCCAGACGAGGAAAATGCTTCTGGCCAAATGAGTCTCGTTTTATGTGGTAGGACAGAGACTTAACAAATTCTAGGGCTGGATTTATGAAGCCAAAGCAAAGTTAGCATATCTAAACTTTTCCTCTGTGCATGTGTGTGTGTGTGTGTGTGTGTGTGTGTGTGTGTGTGTGTGTGTGTGTGTGTGTCCAGATTTGTCCATATTTGCTTTACACATTACCAGTAGTCTCTTTTATGCTAATCATAGGCATGATATCACTGCTATATAATATATAATGGCTACAAATTCAGATGAAGCAATGAATTTCACACGCATACCACAACAGATTATTCCACCTCAGTGGCTAACCATATACAGAAAGGCACTTTCCAGAGCATGCATTGCTATAACAAAGTTAGCAGTTCCAAATTTTATGAAACCCATGCAAATATTGATGACAAGGAGAAATCAACTAATCAAGTGCTTGGTATGTGTCAGACTTAGCAAAAAACTACTCAAAATTTAACATGTCTAAGTAAACAAATATGAGTCTAAAACTATAATATTTGTATAATATTTGCTTTGTGCAGTGTTTCTGATGATTCTTCTGTCCATACCAGTAGTCAATATCTTGTGTATATTTCTGCTTGTTTTCAACTGCAAATTTATTCCATGTTCAAATTGTAACAATGCTCTGTTCAAATCAGCTATAACTATGAATCCATCCATCCATCCATCTATTATCAAAATCACTTGTCCATTAATGGTCGTGGGGAAGGCGAAGCCAATCCCAGTTCACTTCAGGTGAGAGGCTGGGTACACCCTGGGCAAGTCTACCAACTATTGCAGACCTAACACAGAAACACACAGCTACTCACAACTATGGGCAATTTAGAGTATTCATAAAGTATTCAGTTAACCGAATCTAAATATCTTTGGGCTGGGGAGGAAACTGATGCACCCAGAGGAAACCCAGGCAGGCACGTGGAGAACAGGCAAACTCCGTGTAGAAAAGACCCCCAGTTGGCTGGCTACTTCAAACCCAGAACCACTGCCCCATCGTTCCACACCTTTTACAACAATTAAATGTTTATTCTTCTTCAGAAGCTTCTTTACACTATTCAAGCTTGGAGTACATCCAGAGCCTATCCCAGGACCACTAAGGGGCTAGGTGAGGATACACCCAGGATCAGATACCAGTCCATTGCAGGGCACCATGCACACACATTCACAACCTATTAGTGTAGCCAATCCATGTTATTGAAAGGTGACTGGAAACAGGAGATCTTGAAGGAAACCTAATTTCAGGACCAAAATTGGAGACCCAGCAATGCTACCCTCGTTCCACTTTGCCACCCATTATTACACATTTAACAATAAATTAATGTTGCTCAGTTAATTGCTGACTAACACCACACCTTGCCATTTCCTGTTTAGGCTTCTCTTTACCAGCTCCATTTATCTCAATAATGCATGTAACATAGCTACTGTATAGACAAACTTAGGCATTCCTGGTCACAAACAGATCTACTAAACAAACACTCATGCTAATGAAGAGCAGAGGTTCTCAACAGATGCTGAGAATATAATACACAAGAGCAAAATATGAAACTTTTCATACAAAATATAATCCAAACTTTTCATTCAAAGTATGATGCCTTTAATCCAAAACAAGTAGATTGCTATAGAGGTACAATATGGCTATAATAAAACCTTACGCACATAAGCACTGGTGTTATCAATCCTATAAGGTTTTGGCTTACAGTCTCATTCTCTGACTACAGTGCTCCCACTATACAGGGGTGTTTCATACATTAACCAGTCGTTTTTTCCATCGAACTCAATTAAGCACAAATCCTACTTGTGTGAAGCACACAAACAGCCTATATTGTATACTACAGTACATGCTAATGCAGGGCTCTCACCACAAAGATAACATTATCTCAGAGAATCTCACACAATAATGATGTAACTGCATCAGCACAGCATCCATGTTGAACTGAAAGCTGCAAGCAAGAGGTCAGAAAACAGTTAACAGTTAGTACAAGATCTAACATCACTCACTGCTGAGTCTGCAGGACATTTCTGAAATGATACTGTTTTTGGCAAACCTACACCTGGCTTTGAACCAATTAAAGGTTTTGAATACTATAACAGATCGAATATTCAATTACATAAGGATGTGATACAGCTGGTGGCGTCAAGTACATTCTGACAGACTGTGAGAGATTTAAGGTGAGGACAGTTTAGACGTCCCCGTGTGGGCTGAGGAATTGGATCCAGTACATGACTGTAAATCTGCATGGCTTCAGTAGCACGTGTGCTCATGGCTGCAAGGTAATCTAGGAGACCTGGAACAGCTGATGAAAGTCTGAGCGTTTAACTGAGGAGGTGGAGAAGAAGAACAAGAAGAAGGAGCAGGAGGAGGAGGCTACACAGTGCATTTCCTGTTCTGGGGTCTGATTTCATCAAAAGCCCTCTAGGCTCCCACTGCTGCTGATAGATTGTTAGAGCAGGGGAGGACTTGCCCACGGAAGATGATACAACAGTCATGGTAAAAGGTTACAGCACCTGCTGAGGATTTTTTTTGTTTTGTTTTGTTTTGTTTTGTTTTCATAAAGTGTGAAAAGGCTAGAAAAGGTTTCTGTAAAGTCTTTGGTTAAGCTCCACTGAAATATTAATCACTTATGACAACACTGATTTTTACTGTTCTCAAACAAATGCTATTCTTAAGATGTTGTATTTCTTATACTGTGCTGTGCTTGTAGTCCTACCTGTCGCAGATCCAGTGTGATGGTGACCCAGTGGAACTGACGCCCATTCTTGATGCTGGGACTCTGCCACCATTGATTGGTACCATCGATAGAGTAGGTGATGGGGTGTCGCTCTGTTGGGACAGGCGACCAACCAAATAATTGTGATTTATTGTGATTTTAGCCTTCATCACACAACGATGTACTGAAATTCCAGTCAACAAACAGTCATCCATCAGTGTGAATACATAATATTCTGCCACGTAAATAGGATATAGTATGATCATAAATTTGTCTGAACATACAAGAAGAGACAAATGGACAGAATGGAACTCAGAAACTCTGACAGTAAAGCATTTACAGCAGAAAAAATATACATCAGGTTGACTAACCTTTGGGATTGGTGCTGTTTGCATCACATGTCCTGCACTGGGGGTTTCGGATGCGTCTGCCAGGAACGTGCTCCACTAGCTTACAGTACATCTCAGGAACAGGGTCCCCACATGTGGCGTTGGTGGTGATTTCAGCATTGCTGGCCAAATTCAGAATGGCAGGAAAGAGACCTAGAAAAAGAAATATGCCTCAGAGTCTAGAAGCAAACGTCCTATACAGCCATGTCATTGTTAATAGTAAACCAATGTCACAGTTCTGTACTGTAATACCAGTTTACACTCATGCTCTGGGAGAAATTTTTCTAAGCATAGTTTGACGTCTTTGAACCGTGTCAATGAGAACATCAGGCCTAATGTATGAGTAACATTTAGTTACTTCCGTCAAGTCACTAAGTGGAAACAGTTTTCTCTCAGCTTCAGTCAGTACCCATCTTTCTCCTCTTCCCCTCCTCCCTCTCCCTACAAGCTCTGTCTTTGAAGAGTGACCCCCCTGCTTCAGCCCATGCCTTTGCACATAGCCACTGATGCCCCAAATTACTATGTCTTGGACAATTAACAATGGCAGCCATCTATTCATGTGAGCTCAGCCTTTTTAATGTCTGGAGATAACCCCCCCCAACCCCTTTTTAGCCCTGACCACTCATTACTGCAAGCAGAGACAACAGGCTTAAATACAAAGGAACTCACATGCTGGTCCTGTTTATGGTCCAGTAAGTCATGGGTGTTGAAGTTTGGATGTTAAAGCATGCTGGACACATTGTTCGAAACAACATAAGAAAAGCATAGAGTTTATAACATAGAGTGTAAGTGCGGTAGTGCAACTCGAATCTGAGCTTCACATTAATGTAAAAATGTATCAATGGTTTAGTTTGTTTAGTCATGCAGACAAATATTTACAAGATATTTAAGTATATGTGTGCATGCCTAGCATTTTTGATCACAGGAAAATGTGTGTCTCCTGACCCTTCACTTTTTAACCAGTGTAGTATTTTTTTTTTTAATTTTCTGCTTTAAAAGAAGTTCATTAACAATTAAGCTAAAGTTAGATATATACCTAGGTATGATTTTCCCCCATGTTCACAGACTTTTCCATAGTAAGGCTGACCATTATATAGCTGTTGGAGTCAGGCTTTTTCTTTTTGTTCTTTACAGAAAATAAAACATGGCTCACACCTGACCTTTGGTTAGCGATCTATATTTAGGAATCTCTGTTGCTTGCTAAGCAACAAGACTGGACTCTGGATGCTGGAGTACTTCTGGCCTGCCCTAATTTGCATGACACAGCTATGCAGATAATTTAGTGATTGGCCACTGGCTTTCTTTACAAATTAAACGTGCAGCAATGTCAGCTGAAATCTAGTTTTTTCTTTATCTTCATTAGAGTATGAGTATTTTATTAGGGATGCACTGATCTGAATAGTCTGGGCTTACATTAATAATAAATGTTTCCAGGTTTATTGTCTAACATTACCAGTCCTAATGCTAAAAGTTTATACTTATTACACTTAAGCATCAAAATGGATAATACAGTGAACCCCCGCCTATCGCGGGGGTTACATTACGCCCCCCCACCCCTGTGAAAGGTGAAATCTGCGAAATAGCGCCGTCGCATATATTTTATTATTTATATATATTTAAGACTTTATACACCCTTCCCACTCTCTTATAAACCTTTTCCACACTCTTATAAACATGCTCTATGCTCCTAAACACTTTCTACACTCTTAAACATGCATAATTTTAACATATAAAATTCTGCATGTGTACCTACTGCTGGTGAGGTCACTTCCTGTTTACAGCCTGTTTACTAGCTGAAGTGGAAGTGGCGTACACCGCCACTGAGTATTCATCCAGTGATAAAATACAGTGCATACTGTTTTATTTCGATTGAAATGTTCTTTTAATGTTTGAATTAAGATTTTTTAAATTATATTTTATATTTTATATTCCAGAGTCCCGCGAAAGCCAAAAAATTCAATAAAAATTTGAAAATCCACGATGCACTGAACCCGCAACAGGTGAACCGCGATATTGCAATATTGCAGATGCTTCCTAAACCCTGGAGACCACCAGGCCCAGCGTTATATTCCTTACTCTTGTGACTATATATATATATATATACATACAGTACTGTGCAAAAGTCTTAGGCACGTGCAAGGAAATGCTGCAAAGTTAAAATGACTTCAAAAATAATGAAATTAAATCTTTC
>JAQLOM010000032.1:19945525-19964270 GCA_030068315.1 Chrysichthys thysi
CCGATGTCAGCTGGGATTGGCGCCAGCTTCCCCCCGCGACCCTGACCAGGATTAAGCGGAAGAAGACGAATAAAAGATTTTTGTCGACATGTATGCATGGCTGTAACGCCAAACCCCTACATGTCGACTTTAGTCGACTCCCACACCGAAAGGGTTAATGTATTGGTCTCTGTAGTGCAGGCTTTGTCAGTTGGTGGAATAAGCAAGGCAAAGCATTTCAGCAGATCATACTCATACTGGACACTCACTGAGTTCCAGGTTTTAAACACGAACTATGGTGGTTCCGGTTGCAGGTCCTCTGCTGTGGCCACTCACATGCATGGTGTGCATTATTAACCTGAAGACAGTTCGTCGAAAAGGGCAAAGATTTTCACATGTACTACTTTCATAGAATTTTATTCCCTCCCTCTAATCTCATTAGCGAAGTGACAGCATGGCTGTTACGGTTTCTATAAAAGAAAAATCAGAGAAAATGCAAGCAATGCTGAGCCATTCCTTTCAGAATACTTTCTGGATGACTATGGGGTAGCGTGCACTCAATACAAGTTTAATATGATTAATTAAGCATTTTTCAAGGGTCAGCGCCTAAACAAGTCCTGGAACGTCGTTTCAAACATGTGTGCCCTTATTGATGAATGCATAATTGACTCAGGAACAGGCAAGCTGCCTTGTAGATGAATTAATGATTCCACACAGGTATTCTGCAGATATGAGCAGTGACAGGCAAGGGCTGGTCACAGGGTCTACTGAGCCATGGAAATGTGAGTGAAATGATCAGTGCAGGTTCCTTGGGTTCAGTATATTGCGTTGAGATTTTAATATTAAAGGAAAATAGCACATTCCATGGCTATATATATATATATGAGAAAGGAATCCCCTTTCTCTTTGTTGAGATCCAGATAATGTGTTTCACAGGGCAATCGGAGCAGGTTTTAATACACGTATGCATTCTTTAGCGTAAGAGACCAGTAAGGCCACGTGGAATACGGATTTTTCATGGTGAAAATGATAACGAAAAGTAATCATAAGCGTCATAATTATTATTTAGGATGATTATTCGATGTGAATGAGCTCTTGATTATCAGACATTAGGATCAACAATATGCAGCATAACAATACTTCTGCAATTAAAGTATAATTATTTAGCTGCATATATTAGAAATTCTACTCAAATGCATTTGCTAATTTTGACATTAAAAGTGATGGCATGTGGAAAAATTCCAACTCAGCAACTTGAGTTTCTGTCTCTTAATCACACTGAGCTAGAATTATTGATCAAATAGAATAGTTTTGTTTGATGCTCCTCTTGCTCAGTATCTTCATCATCTGATTGCCTCCCTTCTGCTGTTAAAGTAATTCATTGAAATGCCTTTTTTTTCTGAATGTTCTGAATCAAGTATTATTTTTTTTTAGCAAATTAGCATAATCGAAACGAGCACAATCATCTAATCAAATTTAGCCATCCTGAAGGCTGCTTATCTTTCACTGACCAGGTGCTAATGCTAAGCTGCTAAAGCTACCGAGCTAGTCAACAGTTATGAGTCCTAACAACAGCCAAGTTCCTTGTATATATTCATTCCGATAATGTTAGGTGTTTTCTTACACGTGAACCCAAGGCCTGCTCTCGTGGACGCGTCCTCCATCATTAGTCAGGCAGTGTGCGTTCAAGAGCGTTGGTGGAGTGGGTTTGGCATGAGGGCTGAAAGGAGGAGGGTGGGATTTTTTTCAACTGGATACTTTCAAAATCTAGTTTACTCTTCTGGGTTTCTGGAAAATGACCTACCATGCCTTTGTCATGGCATATTCAAACATCTAGTGTTAGGTGTTAGTATACAATGACATTAACAGCCTTTAATACCTGGTTGTCACATATTTTTTCCATCTAAAAACGATTCTGAATGGGTATTTCGTGCTGACCAGCATGCTTGTAAAGCAGAAAACAATAGTTAACAGACCCAGTAGAGAGAAAACAAATCCTACTAGCCTACAATCCATACACTACTATAATTTATTTGATCTATTCATTCATTCTCATTAACACTGTAAGGCCACATACTCTGACTGTACTACAGTAGATAATAATATTTACACTTACACTTAATGCAGCATTCAGAATGTCGCCGTAGAGCTCCAGATACGTTGACGTTGGCATTAAATAACGGTTTGGACTAATGAAATCATCATAGACTTGATAGATTGTCAACATTGTGAACAGTAAACAGTTTACTTTATATGCAAGAACACACAAGCAAATCTCTGATGCGTGCTTGTGAGATAAATTCGGTGTGGTTGGTGTCGGAACACAAAACCGTGCATGTCAGAATTGGTGTCCTGAGTACTGGAGCTGAGAAACACATTGTGAATACATGATTCACTTCCCAGTTGACTAATCTGCAACTATTAGGAGATTTGACTCAAAACATGCACTATACTGGAGACCCAGTTGGACAATTGTGAAGACATCAGTTTTCCAGTAATATCTTGCTCCGGTGCCAGAACACATCTAAATGAGGTGGTAATGCGGACCAGTGTAGCAGTGTGAGCTTGTTTCTTGTTTGTCTCAGGGAGCGTTATAACTTTATTTGGTGACTGAAAGCAGGGAGTGTTTGTGGCAGTTTATCTCTGAGGCTAAGGAGTCATAAATACATCAATACTAAGATTGAGAGATCTAATTTCCTCCTGGGCGTTTGTGTGTTTTCTCATTTCCTGTTTCACGCCGTTATCTCTTGCGCATGTGTACATGTCTGGCATTTCATTTTATCGATACAGATTAGCCCTGGTCATGTGATTTATTTTTTTTGCTTCGATGTGGGATCGGTGTAGTTGTATCTGCAGAGTGCAGCCCTCCAGAGCAGGCACTGACCCTGGAACTAAGTCACTGCTCAGTGCTCAGAAGCAAAAGCAAGGTTTGTCCTCAAGCTTTGTGCGAAACCCCTTTAGGTGTTGATAAGTAATCTGATGGATCTTGGAGAAAGGAATAGGCCTGTCATCTCCACACAGTTTTACCTGAAGAGGGAAGAATTGCAGGCACTGGGTCAAATTACCCAATATTACTTTTATAGCTTGTGTCCTTGCAGAAGACAAGATGCTCATAAAAGTGCACCTTAGCCAGCAAGACCTGTGGGATGATAATGCACAACACAACCTTCCGTGTTGCATAGAATGGTTATTGCGGAGGATGCAATTGCTGAGCTGGTGGCAAGGAAGGTTATCAGCCATCTCTATTGCATTAGCTAGAACAGCAGGACCTGTTAGTGGTGTCGGTGCGACGGGAAAGCAATACCATCAAGGTGGGAGACACAATAAATACACTGAATAATCCAAAGGCTGGGTGTCAGGCTGAGCTGTATCAGCTTTAGCTCTCTGCCTCGTAGCAATTTAGACACTGCTTCGGGACACTCAGATTGCTTTCATGTATGCAGTGTTCACTTTAGTCTGTTTCAGTTGCACCCTCTAATGTTTTCCCCTCTTGGTGTGGTCTATTTGGGAAGGTGAGAACACAGCAATGTGATTTTTTTTTTTCCTTTGGTGGGGAACAAAACAACCTAGTGAGGTTGAGGACTTGGTCTTAGATTTGGGCTTGGTTGGACAACGCACAAAATGATTCAAAAACTAATTATTTCTATAAATATCTAGGTTTTCTGTGCTTGGTTGATTTCCACACACGTTCGTTGGAAGAGCGATAGATTGCCAACTTGCCCAGGGTGAACCGTGCCTCTCGCCCGATGTCAGCTGGGATTGGCTCCAGTGTCCCTGCGACCCTGAAGGATAAGTGGTATAGGTAATGGATGGATGGATGGATGAATAAAAGAATTTTTATCTACTTTATCTATTTAATTTTTTTGCTTTATTTAATAACGTGCACTGTGAAACGAAACAAACAAACATCATCGTAAACAACCCGAAACTATCAATTTCGCTCTGATTCGACATCCTAAGGCAGGGGTCCCCAACCACCAGGCCGCGGACCGGTACCGGTCCGTGGGTCTTTTGGTACCGGGCCGGGAAAAAAAGAATAACCTTCCTGAATTTTTTAGTTATTTTATTTTCATTAGTTTCCTGGGTAACTTATTTTGAAAAATTCCACTCTCGTGGCACTACTGCACGTGACTCAGAGAACGTAGCGCTTTAAACTGCTGCTGCTGGGGAGGAAGTCCCGCCATGTCCTTGCCCTACATGAAACTGTTCCTTGGTACAAAAAAAGTTGGGGACCACTGTCCTAAGGTAATAAGTGTACCTTGCTCACAATATGTAAAGCTCCACTCTAAGCTTTGGAAGACTATCTGAATGTGTATTAAAAAAAAGAAAGGTTTTAAACTGAACTTATATTTTTAAACTTGCAAGCCTGAAATTGCTTCACCCCAGTGGACTTCGGTGTACTCCAGTGGCAGGTGCAACAATAGAATCTCTTTTAACTTGGTCTTGGAAATGTTTGGATGAAATACATTTGTAGGTGAGTGAGGGAAGTATTGATTGCGGCCTGTAGATGGATTTTTAAAAATGCACAGTGCGTC
Organism: Chrysichthys thysi; assembly: GCA_030068315.1. NCBI lineage: Eukaryota > Metazoa > Chordata > Actinopteri > Siluriformes > Claroteidae > Chrysichthys > Chrysichthys thysi. The sequence goes on from JAQLOM010000032.1 coordinate 19,950,040, forward strand.
AAGACTAAGAAGACGGCCTTGCTCCCTTCACATTGGAATCGCTTGAAATATTTACAGTGTGCGTTTTGTACAGGCTTTCGTGTTGGCTTTGTTTGGTAGGCCGTTTTTTCTTTCTTTGCAAGAGAATCCAGATGACAGGGGAGAAAGTATCGATTGGTGAGATAGTGAAGGGAGGAAGTCCCATGGAGACTCTCATAGAGCCTTTCATGTGAAAGCCCGATGTCTCAGAGAGTGGAGCTCAATCTCTCGGCTAGATATCACTTAAAGCAGCTGTATATAGTGTTTAGATTCAGTTCGCGGCAAGACGCAGGCCCGTAGAAAGCCGTACAACAGAGGCCCCTGATGCGAATATCTGGGTGTACAGATGTGTATGTCTGTTTTTGTTAAATACATAAGAATGTTGCTGTGATTTCCCCCAACACCTGATGAGCACTTTATTGGCATCTATGGGCAGTTGAATTAAACCATCTGCTGACCACACGCTTGAATTGATGAGCTAGTTACCACCCTTACATCAACCCAGTGTTGTTGATTTTGGCAGCCAACCACCATGTGTGACCGCCAAGAGGCACAGATCTATCGATGTGCCACAGAGCAAATCCCACAAAGGCAACAAAATGTGTCTGGGCAGCAGAACACAACTCCAAACCGTGCAACTGTTTTTCGTCGATACCGAGAAGAAGAAAAAACAGTCTGTTAACGAGCTGAACGGACCAACATCTTTATAACAAAGCAAAATATCTTGTAAGGGATATATAGAGCATCCTTTACCCATGAGACAGCTTTGCTTTGATTTTGAAGAGACGCTGGACGGACACAGACGCTGTGCAGTTTGAAACCCTCCTCTAGTCTGTCTGTACGGCTAACTGGAAATGGCTGGTGTGCTTCTGCACCCCTCATGGAGATGTAATCATCCTTAACCTCGGGAGTTGATAGAAACGTCGGCATCATCTCAGACCAGATGCAGCGAGCCATCTCCGATACCGTCTGTGTCCTCTGATAACGCTGTAAGGGACTTTACTGTGTAGCTCCAATTGTGAGTGATTATTTGAATTAAACTAAGCAAGAGGACAGTGTGTGTTGTGCCAGGATATACAATATACCCACTTATGTATCTAGTATGTCAGAATGCTGAAATGCTCTTAACTGTTTTTGTAGTGTTGGGAATCTGTCAAAAATAAATAAATAAATAATTGTGGTAGCAGGCAGCCTAGTTTCAACCATTACAGCCCTGAGCAGGTGCTTGCTAAGGATGAGAGAATGAATGCTGAACTTTCACGTTAGCTATAGTCTTTGTTTGTTCACATGAACTGTTTTGTTGCGTCCTGGAGAAATCTCAATACTTATGGACGTCCCCAAAGCCAGCAGAGCAAGAATAGCGAACCTTTTTTTATCTGTTCATCAAGATTATCCTGGTTATCAGACAAGGTTATCAGGCTGAGAGCACCTGAGTCAGAGTGAGATTACAAGAGCTAACAAGGTAGAGCAAGAGAGAGAGGACGTGCGTGGATGATCCCTGGGCGTTTGCTTGCTGTGTCTACACGGTTTTTCTTTCTTTTTCTTTTTTTCACTTGATGGATTTAATGGCATCGTGCAGGTCGGAGCAGGTTGATTTGATCAGGATGGAATGTGAGGCTGAAGAAGATATGAAAAAAAAAAACCCGTGGTAACACGTGCCATGCTTATTTGAAACATTCCACATATCACAACCACCCACCCACACACACATACACCCCCCCCCACACACACACACACTTATAAGCACACACAGGCACACATACCATGCACTAGTCATCCAAATGGAGAATCGTGGTGTTTATCTGGTCTGATGAAGCTGAAAAGTATATAGAGAGAAAGACTACTGTTCCAAGTGTGCTTTGACAAGATAATTAGTTGGTTTTATTTCAGGAATGGCTAATTACCATGGCCGTGGTCTTTGTTAGCCACTGACCGGCTCCTCTCTAGGTTTTCATATTGTTGAATTCTTAGACCTTAACGCCTCGTTCCTTTCTCATCAAAGCTTAGGTAAAAGGCTCTTACGTCTTTTTGTAATTCAATCCATTTATTCAGCGGAGCACAATTATTCCGAATGTTTAGACTAGTTAGTTAGCGATGGTGTAATTTCCATGAAATAATCTACAAGTTCTTGACACTGTCTAACAGACGTTGTAAAGGCTGTGACACACTATGCGTCGTCAAACAACCAGTGCCGACCAAGGCCGGCTAATGATCGTCTCCCGTTGCCTTATCATTGCCTCATCGTTGCCTCACCGTTACCTCACATCTTACACTCAAGCACAAGATATCTACAGAAAACATGAGCGCACATCCTGCTCCTGAATGACAGGAAAATCTCCATACCAGGAGGTGGCAGTGGTCTTTATCTGTATTTACAGAGAACTCGGACGAAACAGAGTTTGAAGTTCCTGATTATAAAGCATTAATTCCCTAAATATTATGTTTAATAATAGGAATAAATATATTTGCTACATATATGAAAACATAGGGTTCATATGGCCCATATTGACTTGTGGCCTAGTGGCATAATATTCTGACATACTTGTACTTTGCAGTTTGGGGTGTAGCCAAATAAATTAGCCTAGCTAGTTTTTATGCCCCTGTGAGCTCTTTAAAGAGCCTGCTTAGGCTGTTCAAACACTGAGGAGATGTTAAGAAATAATAAGTAGATTAGCAAAAGTAGGGCAGGATGGTGGGGCGTTGGGGAGCGTTCATGCCCAGTTGTCGTAAGACAGGTCCGCCATGACCCTGACTAGAAGAAAGTGCTTACTGAGGATGAATGAGTGACCAGTACAATGTGTGTGAGCTTATAAGAGTGCTGTGTGCTTGCTTTGTTACTTTCTGTTTTGTCTTTTCCTGCACTGATTCACTAGGCTGGACAGACAGACAGAAATCTCGATACGCAATTGATTCTGCTTCCCCACAGGAGACTATGTGTAAGGGCTTTAAATCAAAGCTCTTTAACTTTAGTTGAGGACTGTGCGGACTGTGGCATACCGGGGGTAGGGGTGGAGGTGGGGGTGGGCTGGCTGAGCCCATTACTCTTGAATTCATCATTAGGTTAGCTTATGTTTTAGAATTTGTTAAAAAAAAAATTTAAAAATACAAAAAGAGCGAGAGAGAGATGCACGTCTGTACCCTGAGAAGCTTCATAAAGAGATTTGAACCAGAAAGCGTGTAGCATGGAGCAAAACAGATTGTTTACCAGTCCACCGAGCGTTTGGAAGTCATTGGTTTGAAAGGCAAAAATCCCGGGGGAGCTTTTTTTTAAAAAATAAATAAATAAATAAAAAAGCAAAAGAAGTTTCCATTTTGATTGGTGTGTTTGATTGGTGGTCAGGGGCTTAAAGGCCACATGAATCCTTTCAAGTGTGTACACAGCGAAATACTATAATCCCACCAAATGAATGCGATTTGCCAGTGGATGAAACTTGATATCTCTTCAGGAAAGTAGTTTATCTAATAAGATTCGGTCTCTCTTTCATTTTGGTTTGAGGAAACGCGCGACACTGTCAACACAGACACGCAGATATCAGAGTCTTGCAGGGATTCTGCTGTGGCCGTCATGTAGGTGACGACAGCTTTCTCCCTCTACAAGTGCTCATATTACATGCATCTTGCAGCGATCACATACAAATTCTGACAAGGTGTCACAAGCCTATGGGACTTGGAAACATATTTATTTACAAGGAATCATAACATTAGACTGAAGAAGGATGATAAATAACATACTGTACAGCGCTGTGGGGTATCTTCATAGCAAAGCCGGAAAAGGGGATTTATTTTTGCATTTCATAACGATTCGACTATACGGAAGACTTTGTGCCTTCCGGGGAAGAATGTTGATACTTCAAATCCTCCGTCCAATTCGCAGAAAGTCACGCCGAGTTTGGAACAATATTTGAGGAGTTCTCTGAGGCGTTAAAGTAAAGCTGTGTCTTATTACGGCTCACTGTTGTGTCCCTCGCATGGTTATGAGATGAAAAAAAAAATGGAATGAAGCGAATGCCAATCATAACTGGGTCATATTCCTCTGCTGCGTGTAATGCAAATGGAACGGCATGATGCATACGTTCAGATCAAAACCCACAACGAAAAGCAATTTTATGGGTCTGTTTGTATCCTCGTGATTGAACGAGCTTTAGAAGGCCATGTGATTGCACTACTGCTCATCTTTTCCTGCTCATTAATGAACTAGAGGACCCGCATTGTAGACACGTTCAGACCTTGCACATACCTGGAAGCTATTGTTAACGTTGCGGCTGGGTCTTATTGCTCTTCATCTTAGTGGCGAATTGCTCTGAGTGACAGAGATATTGAATTCAGGCCAGTAAGCGGTGATTATACTCTACCATGGGAACCTGCAGAGAGGGAATTAGATTAATTGCTGCTTATACAGCGTTAATACTCCACGGTGACAGGCCCCGTGTTTGAACACTAGTGGACTTCTTTTTGCTGACAGAGATTGATGATGACCGTGCTGTTAGAATTGCGTGCGGTTTCCCTCAGTTAATCAACACTATGTGTCCATTTATTTTCTTTCCTCAGGAGACTGTAACTTCGAAAGGCCTTACTCAGAGTGTGGCTACAGCCAAGGCAAAGATGATGACTTTGACTGGGAACAGGTCAACACGAAGCTGAGGCCATCGGCAGACCCATGGATACCAGCAGGTCAGTCAAATCTTACTGTCACAGTTCACACTACAGCTACTGTTTTAGGAGGTATATACAGTTGATCCTCTCATCTATGGACACCGCGTTAACGGATATCGGATGCAACGGACAAAATCCTCTGGTCTGAATACATAATCCTTTAGCCAGAATGTCCAGTACGAAAGTGTAAAAATCCTGGGTGTTGCGAACTGAGTCCAGTAGTTTGGCAATTGTCTGCCAGGCGGCGGTGGCGTGCGCGCTACTAGTTGCTTACAAGCGTCAGTTGAGCTGTGGGCGTTGTGAAGCTATACTGTTCTTTCGACGATTACTTGGTGTTTTTCACCTCAGTGTTTTCTCAATGTACTAACCTATTTATGTTGGCCATTGTCATGGATCACCCCACGCGTGCGTACCCACTTTGAGTACTTCCAGTAGTGGCGCAAGCCAAGGACTCACTCCATGTTCGAGCATCACGAACACCCTAACCCAGGGGTCACCAACCTTTTTGAAGCTGAGAGCTACTTCTTGGGTACCAATTAATGCGAAGGGCTACCAGTTCGACACACACATCTGAAATAACAAGTTTGCTCAATTTACCTTTAATTGTCATTTTCAAATTCACACCAGTGCAAGTGTGATTAAAAAATAGCAACAAAAAAAATTAGATGGTGCTTTGGTGAGCTATTTTTAGAACAGGCCCGCGGGCGACTCGTGGTCCTTGCGGGCTACCTGGTGCCCGTGGCCACCATGTTGGTGACCCCTGCCCAACCTTAACCCTAGGTCTTCCACAGGTGATCCGCATGTGGACTAATAACTCGGACTATAAGAGACTTGGTGGTGGATACTCACTTCGCGAAGCATTAATTGCCACTCCTTGTGTGTAATTCTGTTTAGCCGTTTCACATCTTTTCATTTCTGTGTGTGTTTTTGCCGGTTTGCCGAATCTTGCCTTTTAATTGTTTATGCCTAGCCTAGCCTTTGACATACCAGTTTGTTCCTGTTTGACTGCGGGTTCGCCTGCCGTCTCTTGTACTTCAGCCTGGAGCCTAAATCAAACCTCAGAATGGATTTTATGAATGACTCTAGCCTGATGTGTGTCCGCCTTCACCCTACGACCCTGACAGTCGTTATGCTGCTTGTCATGTGTACAGTACTTGGGTGGTACTTTTATGGACCTTAGTGGTGTTTTTCCTTGTATTTCCAGTATTGATTTTTATATATAGTCATGTGCATACATGTGCACCTTCAACTGAAAAGCTCATCCAAAGCACCGATCGGTATCAAGCAAGAATGAATCTCAAAGTAAAAATCAGGAAAGAACCAGGAAAAGTCTCCGTTTTGCAAAAACACTTCACACAGGTCTTGTATAAAAGGCTCCATTTGAATGCGATTGGTCTGAATGAATGAATTGGTCTGACCTGTGATGGTGATTTCTCTAAAATCAGAACAGAACCTGGATTCAGCCGAATGTTAAAACAGCTATAGATGCCTGGTTAGACTTTTATGAGCGAGAGCTTCCACTAAGGAAGAAAATGTTTTTAATTATCCAGTTTGTTTGGAATCTAGCGAGCGGAATAGGCGTATGATTTTATTGTCAAGATGTTTCATCACTTATTCAAGTGTCTTTATCAGATGCTGAGGCTTAAATATAAAATTTATAATGCAAGCTGGCACACCATGTGCATGCCTTATGAGAAAGTGTAAGACAAAAACTCACCAGCTTTATGACTAAAAGAAGTCTTTTACCAATGAATTCCAATTCCAGTAGACCAACATATGCTGTCACCATTCTCAGTATCGATTCAAGACTCGGTAATGGCTGAGTGTAAGAAGGGTCTGGTTGAACGTTCCCTCACTGGTGTGTATCTCGGCTCAGTGAGTCTTCGTCAATCCTTCTGGTTTGTTAGGTGTTTAATTCATTAGCCCTGTGGAGCCTTGGTTGTTGTGGCAGTCAGGGTAAATGTTGTGGTCGTGTCTGTTCGGACCCATCATAGCGGCTTAGACGGCTTCTCCATAGCTCAAAGTGCAGACTCTAACGCGTTCACAAACCTCTTGGAGCATGGAAGATTTCATCAGTATGACCAGGAACGGCCTATTTTCACAGAAATGCCATTAGACTGAAATGGCAGACATTTTTTCCATAGCCTATCTGGAAACATGCAAGCTTATCTCATTTACACAACACGAACAGCTTCAAATAATACTTGTTAATAACATTTTCAGTCCAGTGAGTATGCTGCTAGAAAAACTTGCGTTATGCAATGTTGGACAAATGTGCATATTCATGGCACCGCAGAGAGCCTTCAAGATACTGAAATTTGCGACCATAAAAGTGTACAAAAGATAACTAACTGCACAGTGACTCATGTGTAGCTGAGCCTATGCGAATTCACAGACGACATAAAAAAAAAATCATGTACTGTATACTTTTTCAAAATTTGAATTCAAGATTACAGAATGAAAAACTTTATCCGTGAGTCATTCTAAGCAAAAAAGAAAACGAACTGTATTTTGAGCAAAGGTGCATTTACTCCGGGGCACGCTTAAATCAATCCAATTAAAAATTAATTTTCCATCACAATACTCAGTAGTATTTTATATTCCAGTAATTATCTACTTTATTATATTAATTTGCCCAGTAGGTTAAACAGCTTGTGAAGCACTGTGCAAATCCACAGAAGACTTTTACAACACGTACAGTACATGACTCATTTATCAAGCATCAGGGCAAGTGTTTTCCCCTTAGCTCATGTCTGATGTACATGACTGATCAAAGATTCACTTTGTCATGCACTAATAAACTTGGCCATTAGACCCCGCAATATTGCTCCAGCTCTTAAATCTGATGTCTAACCACGCGCAAGCACCACCTTCATTGACTCCTCCAAAAGCAATTGCAGCAGCAGGATTAATTGCGAGGACTTGGCTAATTTCATCTCGCCTCTGTCAGCACGTACCACCGACTCTCAGAGAAATTACCTGACAACAGAGAACAAGCAGGAGAGGACCAAAAGAAAAAAAAAAAGGGAAGTGTTTACCTTTCTGCCATAATTGATTTATGTTTTCCTGCCAGGAGGCAGCAGAAGGTTAAAACCCAGCCTGGTGGTGGGGCAGTGACCTACATGTTAGACACTGCTCCGTGCATTTCACATCACTGATTTCACATTCCGCAACCAAAAGAGGGGCCGCATTTGAATGTGATATTGTTGCTGCCAGGAAAGTGATTCCTTTGGCATGAAACGAGGACCGTTATACATGCTGCCACCCTGCTGTCTCCCCTCACTGCTTCTCCTCTTAGTCAGTCTGTCCAGTGTGATTTGTGCATAAAGAAGTCCAGCAAAGAATGGATGCACTTTCTTCATTTCAGAGATTCAGTGACCATGACAGCTCTCCTACCACTTTTCACCTGCTCTGTCCACCAAATGCCATGGCAACGTAATGAAAGTGGTTTTTGGTGGTAATCAATACCTGAAGCTCATATAAGCGTGGCAAGTCAGTGTGAAATAGTTCATCACCCTGATATATATATGACAGGCCTTATCTATTTGATTCTGTTGCACTGCTTGGAAGGTCAGGCCTCTTATAAGATATACTGTCTTTTTCATTTGGTGTATATCAAGCATGGCTACAACAACTGAGTCCAGTGAAAGCACCATTATCCTCTTAATACTGCGTGGCCCAACTTTGCATGCTTTCCAGAAGAAAAGATAGCAGCTGGCATGGTTCTCCTTCTAGTCACCATTAAAGTAATATCCTCTAAGGGAAGTTGGGACATTTTAGGTTTCTTTTATTTCTCATTAGCTTCTTGATGATAGCATGCCCCCTGGCCACATAATAAATCAAATGACCCTGCTTGGGAATGTGGGACAGGGACTGTGAGGGAGAAACAGGACAAGGTGGTCAGTACTCAGAAAAGTGGCCTGGTTTTTCTCTGGCCTTTTACGTACCTTCTATTAAAAGGGTGGCAGTCTAAAGCTACACGTGACTTCAACATGGCACGATGGAGAATTGTTGTTTTAGACTTTTTTCTGACCTCATAGTTAAGAGATTTGTGCAACCACTAACCTGAAGGTTAGAGCCTGCGTGGTCAAGTAAGAGCTCAGCATTAAAGATTCTGGGTTAGTGACCGGAAGGTTATGAGTTACCAGAGAGCCACTGCTTTCCCAAGACCCTGTCAGCTGCTCAGAAGTGTGCTGGGATTCTCTCCCACCTCAGGAGTCAGTTTCTTTAGATAAAAGTGTCTGCCAAATTATGCCTCATTTATATAGGGGTCATCCCTGTGGGCATCTCAGGGGTTCTGATTTGGCTGTTCTGGGTGTTGCGTCAGGTTCAGGTTAACGCTATTTATGGGAATTCTCATGCTGCTCTTGTAACAGGTGAACTCCACCACCACAAATACACAGTTTCACATTTTTTCTTATAACACACTCCACATGAAAGCACGAAGCGTTGAAGTTAGAACTGGAGTAAATCCTCATGACCTTTTCTCTATATTAAGCAGAAAGCTGGTTTGAAGCTGTTTGTACAAGGCCTTTAATATCATAGGTCCTCGAGAGTGTAGGGATTTAACATCTTTATCATTAAGACAAACATGTGGGCGGTGGCTGAGTGGTTAGCACTGTCGCCTCACAGCGAGAAGGTCCTGGGTTTGAGTCCTGGGTTCGGCATGGGTGCCTTCCTGTGTGGAGTTTGCATGTTCTCCCCGTGTCCATGTGGGTTTCCTCCGGGTACTCCGGTTTCCTCCCACAGTCCAAAGACATGCTCATTAGGCGGATTGGCTACCCTAAAATTCCCCATGAGTGTGCCAACGTCAGATGGAGTGACACGTCGGTTTCCATGGTCGCATTGGATGTCACACTGCCAGGATGGCCTGTGATGACAGTGGACCCTACACGGTGCGGGACTAACGCTAGAAAGAAGAAGAAGAAGATCATTAAGACAAACATGATTTAGGTCCATGATGGCTTTAATATGATCAACTCATGGCAGGTGAAAGGTTGTGTGAGGTTGATGCAGTGGAAAGCATTGCTGCCTCACAGCTTCATAAATCCCAGCTTCAATCCTGAGCTCAGGTTATTATCTATGTCCTGTTTTTGCATGTTCTCCGTGTGTGGATTTCGTCTGGGTTATCTAGTTTTGTCCTGCCTCCCCCACCTAGATGTGCATATGTGTGTGTGGTATATGTGATGTCCTTGAATCCCATCCAGGGTGTATTCCTGTCTCAAACCCAGTGTTACAGGGATAGGCTTCGGATCCACCGTGACCCTGACCAGAATAAATGAATAAATGAATTTGTCACATATCAGATGGAGAACAAATAGCATTTCCACTGAAATTAGCTGAAATCTTTCCACACAAAGGAACCTTATTGCTTTTCAGTCCAGTTCCTGACTCACTGAGAAAAAAACAAAATTAGCCATTTATGACAACTGAAATTACTGAGAGCTGGCTACTACAATAAAAGGGTTTGGACTCACATAGCCTGTGCTGGGTTATAGGCTTGGGGTAGAAACAGTGAATGAAATAGTATGAAGAAAAAAAAAACCTTAGTGAAATGCTTGTGATTTTCCCATAACTGATTTGCTCACCCAATATAGATAGGGAAAATTTATTCCAGAATACAGTAATCATCTCAAAGCCATGCAGTAATAGGTGTGTTTTCAACATTCACCTATCGCTTTTCTACTTAAACATGGAGGAGGAAGTGATTCAATACATAGCCCACAAATCCTGTGCGTCTTAGGGTGCCATTATTAAATACCTCCTGGATCTTAGCTGGGGGAAGTCATAGGAGTGTCTAGCATTGCTCTTTGGCTGAAACATTCACACTAGGATACCTGAGATCTTGAGGCTTTATTCCAACTGCCTTAAATAGCACATGTTGTAATGAAGCTTATTAGCAGATTGTGTGCAAAATATGATACCGTCACACTCTGATCTAAATTATGTCCTACTGGTGACATCTGATAAGCCTCTCACAACTAAGAGCACAGGGCTTGCTCTGTTCACATTACACTATATGTATTATAGTAAAACATCTGCTGGCTAAATGTAATAGGCACTAGAGCAAACGTCCCTTCTAGTGGTTCTACAGGAGGCCGAGCCTGACCCAGAGCTGACTGAATTGGTGGGTTCCCGTGATCCGTAGTTTTTCTGCTTCCTTTGGGTTTTTTTTTAATGCAAAATCATTCACTTTTTCCACCAGCTTCACTTCATCTGAAAGGGAGCTTCCTTAGTTAAATAATATGTATTTAATACCTCTTCCCTGAGGTAATACAACAGAAATATCTTTTCTGTGAAGACATCACTTTATTGGGTAAGGAATTAACAGTACCTCTGTGGGTTGACTGTCAAAACGCAGGAACGAACGCTGAAAATATTTTATCAGGTTCTTTGGAACCTGTTTTTTTTTTTTTTTTTGTTTTGTTATAGTCTTAGTTTCGGGTACATTATCAGTGCTTGCACGTACTTGCTTGGTAGTGTTTTCTAATGGTGGTTTTCTGTGTAATATCAGGTGAAAGGTTTATTAATACCCCTGAATTGTTTTCCTTTTCAAATCTTATCACATTATTACTTCACCTTTTTGTGTCAAATACTTGCCTACATGAGGTAATTAGATTTTTTATCAGGTTGCCTACAACTCCGGTGATGATTCTTATTCTAACACACGTTCATGGCGAAATGCAGCAGCGTGACCAAACGGATCACTTAGACCTGATCAGAAGACACGGTGCTTATGCAATGAGCAAGGCTAAATGTCTGAGGGCGTTGCAGGGTAGAAGTGCTCGGCTCAGAGCCCGCACTTATTAATGTTTTAAATCTGCCATGTTATCAGGGCGAGCACAGCTGCTCACAAGTAAATAAAGTGAACATTGCGGTTCAGTCCGACACAGTGGCCCTTTTATGTGTCCGCACAATAACGGCAGCACAAAACTGCGCTCTGGCACATCATTTAGGAGCGCCGCCCGGAGCCGGCCGATATAAGCACCCAGCAACCAAATAGGCAGTGGGCATGAATGATGTCGGATGCCAGATATGAAAATAGACTTACTCATATGCGGATTTATATATAGATGTCCACCATTTGCTGGTGCCTATTTATGTGTCATGTTTAGCATGTAGTCTGCACATGAATTCATGTTCTGTTCTTATTGGACCGCTTCCCTGGAAGAGCTCTAGGAAGACAGGATTGATAAACAGGTCCGGTAAAAAACTTGGAGCAGTGTACTTGGCATCCTTTACAATACGGCAGCAAAAATGCTGACAGCTAATGTTTTTGGCTACAGTCTTGCTTACAGGACTTAATTAGAGTGACCACTGCCAGATACAGAATAATGTATTTCACTCACCACTGAAGCACAAACCCATCCAAACATCCTTCTGATTCACACTTTAACACCCAGACTTCTTCACTCCAGTGAACAGGATCTCAAAACTTAAAAGCGCAAAGATTTCACCTGAGTAGGAAGTCATCCAGAATCCTTTTGCACTCACATAGTCCCAGTACTGGGAACCAGTATAGGCTCGATGTTTTAAAGAACATATTTTAGCCCCTAAATATACATTTTTTAATGTGAAATAGAGATGCAGGTTATTTTTGCTTCAGTTATTTATTTCAAGTGGATAGCTGTTGAAAAAAAAGGCATAATGTTAACCGTAGCACTAACTCTATACCTCTGCCCTTAACTGGGGTTCTTAGCTGGGGTGAAAACCCAGACAGGCAATGTTAGACTAGTATAATCTATAAGATGTCAGATTTCTAGAAATAAAATACAAGAAGGCATGAAAGTCAAAACCCAGAATGAATTTGTAAACAAGAGACAAAGGTTTGATCTCATCGATAGAATTAGCATGATAAGACGTTTCGACGGCACAATAAACACCAAGGTGTATGTAGATAAACTAATCAAGGATTAACATAGAACAGGTGAACACAACCAAGTAACATAGCGATGACAGGACAGGGGTGGAGACAAGACTGAACCAGAAACAAAGGCACAGGTCATACGAAACAAACGTACATGGCAAAAGCAAAAGACCAGTGGTTTTTTGGGTTTTTTTCAGCTATTCAGCAATATCCTTTAACACGTCTTTTTTCATTTGTCGTTTCAGTGGTGGCCAAAAATAACATCTTTTGTTATGTAAAGAGTAAAGAGACCTGTGTAAAGCCCTTGACATCACCAGTCATGGTTCTAGATCAGCAGCATTTTGGTAAAGGAATCTATTTTGCTGGTTGAGAACGGTATCTTTTTCAACAGCAGGTTATTGGTGGAAAAGGGCTGCCAGCTACTCTCAGGCTCTTTAATACTTCAGTTCGACGGTCACCGGCGCACTTTGTTTCTGACCTCTGTCCAGCTTTTTCCACAGAGGGCATCAGATTAGCTGCTGCATTTCTCATGGGCTTTTTTTTTTACCTCTCACTGTTCATCCATTCTTCTGGGAATCGTTCCAGCCACCTCCTGACTCACCCCAGACTGCCTGGGTGGGGTGGCTAATTGCTCATACAATATTTGTTTGAGACAGTAACGTGGCCTCAGGGAAGGTTTCAGAGTGCAAATTATACAAAAAGAGCAAAAATGGAGGGTGCGGGGCAGAAGTGTGCGTGGGATATGTGTATATCAGGGAAGAGGGTGTTGTGTAAATGGCAAGGCATATTCTTCCCAGGGGAGATGAGATGACACGATAGCCCATCAGGAGCCGGGGGAGTAATTGGGAGCAGCAAGTGAATAAAGACGACTTTATTACATTACGGCATGTCACAGTGGAGCACGCGCAGCATTCAAAGAAGCTCACGTACACACCTGTGTAGCTAAAAAGCATCACAGGGCTGTTTATGGCCTCTTGTGATTAAAGACCTTGCTTTCATAAGCCAAATAACTGACATCTGCCAAGCTAATGCCGCCACTGATGCTTTTTATTACATTAGTGGGAATTGAGGAGGGGAGAGTTGCTCTGTCTGACCTGCTGTACAGGAACTCATCCTGCATACAGACAAGCACTCTGTGAAGTGTATTACACCACGTATCACCAAGAGTAAAAGCACTGACGTTAGACCAGTTGTCCCATATCTCTATAATAGTCATTAGGGGACAAAGGTGGAATCAACAATTTCGGAGCTTATTCCCAAAACCTGTTAAGTCCATTTTAGTGCAGTTAGAGAACAATCCAAATGTAATCTAATTGTATACAGTTTCAGTATTTGTTCTAAGATGGACCTACTTGGCATTCATATAACTTACAATGAGATATTTCAGAGCCTTTTTCGAAATGGTGAGCAAGAATATATTATATAGTGCTCAAATTTGTTTACTCAAAGTAAACCCCATGTGTAGTTTCATAAAATAAATACATTTAAAAAAATTATTAAAACAAATTGCGTATGCACGTAAATCACAAGAAGAGAATCTGGTAGCTGAAGGATGTAGCGAGTTTTGAACTTGACAGCAAATGTTTTATTTTATAAACAAAATGAATTTTACATAGGCTCCTAAATTTTGACTTTTTTTTTATCTTTGATGGTTTTGATCTTAACATTTATTTATTAGGATGTGCATCTATAT
>JAQLOM010000032.1:20034714-20047322 GCA_030068315.1 Chrysichthys thysi
CATAGAGTGAAATATTTCAAGTCTTTATTTCTTGTACTTTGGTGATTATGGCCTACAGATAGTGAAAACCCAAAATTCGGTGTCTCAGAAAATTAGAATATTACATAAGACCAGTAAAAAAAGGATATTTTAAACAGAAATGTCAAGCTTCTGAAAAGTATGTTCAGTTCAGTTCTATGCACTCAGTACTTGGTTGGGCACCTTTTGCATGAATTACTGCATCAATGCGGTGTGGCGTGGAGGAGATCCACCTGTGACACAGCTGAGGTGTAATGGAAGTCCAGGTTGCTTTGATAGCAGCGTTCAGGTCATCTGCAGAGATTCTCTGTGGGGTTCAGGTCAGGCGATATGTACCTGTATATACTAAGGATATAAGTGAATATGAGTGCAATATTTGGAAGGGGCAGATGCAGATTTTTTTTTTTATTGGAAAGTTTCACAGGGCAGTCGGGCAAGAAAAAAATCCTGAAAAGGATGAAAAATGTGTCAAGCCTTTTTAGCATCCATAGTAGCTGTCTGGTCAGTATTCAACTAAGGCTACTAATTTATTTATATTTGAGAAATAAAACCAGCTACATTTGCTAGGAAATATCGTAGGCAGGTGCAAACATGATGTAACGTAGACAAGATTAAGGAACTGTCAGAAGTAGAATTCACACACCATGTTAACAGTGCTGGCATTTTTACGTTTGGGGTTTTTCTCCCAGTGTTTTCCCAGTAAGGGGCACAGTGGAAGGGTTCATATCAATTTAAAGAAAATCAGTTTTACGCTGCACTCACTAGGAGCTTGAATCTGAATACATATTTTGGAGAAATATGTAAACATATACAGATAGTGGTATTGTGTTACACACCTAATTTGTGCCTCATTTCATTGTGCAATCTGCATGATGACGACGAAGTTTTGCCTTTTTTTTTTTTTCATTGTAGCACTCATGCAAGGTAGCAAACCTGACTGATGTTGCACAATATCATGGCCTCACCACTGTGCTTTAAGTATATTGTGAGGCTTATTAAAATTTGACTACATTGCGGTATAATGACTATGATAATGGTTTTGTAATGTATATACAGTCGATCCTCGCATTAACGGACTAATTAGGGGAGAGGTTGTCCGTTGACTTGAATAGTCTGATGATGTGAAGTGTTTTAGTGTGGGGGGGTTAAAATAGTGGAAATACAAGGAAAAACACCTCTAAGGTCCATAAAAGTGCTACCCAAGTACTGTACACATGACAAGCAGCATAATGACCAACATAAATAGGTAAGTACATGAAATAGTAATGTAAATAAATATGTAAATATAATGTAAAGGTCATTTACCTTATGTGTGTTCACACCATACTCCTCAGAAATACTAGACTTCTCTCCTCACATGAGATAGAAACACTAGACTTCTTAATGAGCTGTAATTTCTGGCCAATACTAAGATTGACATGCTTTCTTTTCCCACTAGACTTATCTTTGGGTGGCATAATGATGGCACTGGGCAGAAAAACGGGTGAAAAACACCAAATAATTGCAGAGAAAACAGTATAGTTTCACAACGTTCACGCTTGTAAACTAGTAGCATGCATGCCGCCGCCAACTAGCGGCCAATTGCTGAACTACAGCTCTCAGATTGGTACGTCTGGGATTTTTATACTTTCATACCAGGCATTCTGGCTAATGGATTATGCGTTCAGACCAGTGGATGTTGTCCGATATCTGTTAATGTTTCTGTAGATACATTATAGATAATCTGTTAGTGTCTGTAGACGAGAGGGTCGACTGTATATATATATATATATATATATATATATATACACACACACACTCAACTCACACACACACACAAACACACATACAGGTAGTCCTCAAGTTACGATGGAGATGTGTTCTGCCACACCCCACTGTAAGTCGAAAAATATCGTATGTCGAACCACTGTTTTGAACCACTTAGCCTAGCTTAGGTATCTCAGCCTAGTTTAGCGTAGTCTACCCAGGAGTCTTTTCCTGTAGGAGACATCCTTTTGAATTAAAATTAGCTCTTGAAGCACAAAAAAATAAACGCAGTAATGCACTGTACAGTACACCGATACACAAGCTAACTCCATCAGTTGCGTGAGAGAGTGGGGCATGGTGCGAGGCGAGTGATCCGGGCATCGTCCACATACTTCCGGGTGTTGTCCGCGTACTTCCGGGCGTCGTCCAAACATCTGCATACGTTATATGCTGTTACCCTGGCCTGCCAATGATGCCTGCCCGTGAATTTTAAATATTTTCTAAATATTTTAACATTTTTAGCGCATCACAATCGCCATCGTCACTTCAAAAAAATCATAAGTTGGGCCATCGTGACTTGGGGAGCATCTTTATGTACAGTGTGTGTGTGTGTATGTGTGTGTGTGTGTGTGTGTATATATATATATATGTCTATTGAGTGCATTCCTTAAGCAGAACTTCAGATTAGTTGATAATATATCAACAGATCAATTTGTTGCCTAAAGTGGGTTGCAGTCTTAAGATAATATATAAAATATTCACTTCTTAACTTTGGCTCTCTGGTGGATGCAAACGCACTCATCATCCAACAGTTTCACTCCATGGTAACCATGACATCAGCTCGCATCATGCACAAAGAAACAGACATCAGTACATGAAGTGAATGAAGACGTATCAAAGCCAACCTTTTGGGACACAAGCTCCTAAACATGTGGTACAAATAAAAAAAAAGAAAGGCAGATGTGCCCCAGTCTTGCCTGATTTCAGAAAGCAGCTCTCACTGTGACATGCAGTGCCATGAGGAGTGTGCCGTCTTTGCAGCAGTGCCATTGTGTAGCTGAACACACTTGGTAGACAAATTGAGTTTTGATTGTCAGTTGTCAAAAAGCCATCATTATTGCTCCGCTTCCGTCAGCTATGAAAAGGCCTTTGATAAGGATGAAAGCCTCGTTATTACCCAGATGGTAGTGTTGATATTGCATAAATCCTCTTGCTGGCCTTTTTTTCATAGCTGATTTTTTTTTTGTTAATAATAGAAGAGAGGAACTGGGGTGCTGATAGTGTCACTGGTGTGCTCTCTCCCAGCTGGGCCAGTGCTGCATGGCTCCAGAGCAATCAAATTAAGTGACAGAGATGGCACTGAAGGCAGGTGAGAATCTGACACGAGCATGAAATGCATCCTCGAGTGGCACTCTGCCTTAGGTTGTGTTTTTGATAAGTGCCCTGGTTTTGTTTTTTGTTTTTTTTGGGGTTTTTTTTGCCTTTTCAGTGAACACATCCTCTACAGGCCTCTGTGATCAGAGAGGTAGTGCTTCCTGTCGGTGTTTTAGAGACATATCTGTCAGTGGACGTTCAGTCAACGCGAAGCGCTGTCGCTTCTCTACATGAACAGTCACATCAGTGCTGTCAGAGTGCGTGCAGCTCTAAAATCCCTGAGTCTAACTTTCCAGGACAGTTGAATCAATCAGTTTTGGCCTGATTATCCCCCCAAAAATAAGATGTATGTTTGGTTGCTTCGAAAAGAAATAAAACATCAACAGCAGAGGGGCTAATTCTACAGTTGAGCTGTAGCATTTACACGTTTTTTCCCCACTGCAGCAGCAATAGAGGCTACGCCAGTGTCTTCACATCTTCCATATATATTCAGATCAGATTCACAGCCGGACCAGGACACGAATGATGTGCATTTGCTGCTGGTAGCAGCTACTTTCGCTTTCTAATGACATTATCTACACAGACTTTGTCCTTAAATTAAGAAGAGTCTTGTTTTTGTTTTGTGAGCCAACAGAAAATGAGAATAGGACTACGGTGTCTTCGGAAATCACCTCTGAATTTTGCCACAAGCTTTTACTGTTGCTTGCTGCACATCTGATAAGCTAGCTAGCTGATGTTCTCTTATTTTCTCTGAAATCAGCTTCTCCTCTGGTTTCGATTTTGAATCGCTGGTTAAAAAACTGGCAGAGTGAAAATATGGCAAGGTGATAATCTGGTGTGGCGGTGGCCTAACACAGTGATGTGTGCCATGCAACAGTGTCACGTGACTGATATCACGGTATGATGTTAGTCTACATGCTCCCAACAATTTCTTTCTTGATCTGAGTGACAGAACATGAAATCATCTCATGCAGTATGGTGTCATTTGTTTGGAATCTGTTTTCTTATAAACAGCGTTAGCAGTATGACGCTGAGTACAGCATAAGTATGTGCAGTATGACCGTTTTAATGTAGGAATTTTGGTTTAGCTTGTTCCTCTCAGCAATAAGATCATGTTACCTGTATTAGTTTGGATAAGTGCAGTTATGTAGACAGCTGATTTCTATCCACTCAGAGCTTGGTTTCCCAAAAAATGCCATCGATGTAAAAAATGCCAATTATCGTGCTAGGGTTACGCTTTTTTTTTTTTTTTTTTAAAGCTGGCTTTGAAAATGGCCCAAATATTTACTGTCATGACCTTGTTAACTCGATTCCGAGCCAAAACCTATTGCACATACAACACAATGCTAGAGAGTGAAAAACAAAACGGCTAAAAATAAACAGAGAATATGATTTTCCTATCGTGCAAAAACAAGCACGCAGTGGAACGTCGCTTAGCAACTCAAAATTACTCTTTTCACTCGTCAACTTTCCACCCGTCTGTTACTGCTGCTGAAATGCTGTCATTGGTCATGCTTGAAATAAAAATCAGGTGACCGTTCCCCAACGCCTCCCCCCCCGACATTTAACTATTGTTGAAATGTATTCATAATGACATGGAATTACCGTGTATATGCAGGCTTGGGCTTGCAAGAGCACTTTCTTTGGAAAAATAAAAAGACCCATTCAGTGTTCTTGGTTTGTGCCCCTGTGAGATACTGTATGTAAAACTCTACAAGAGAAAGAGCTCCATGTAGAACTAATTTGGAAAGCAATGCAGTACGTGTGTTTAGCCTAATGCACTTACTAAGTTTTATATCATCACCTTAGAAAAAAAACCTCACCTTGTTTATGTCACTTCCTGATGTCAGTAGGAGCAAAGTAACATGTGAGCATCTGAATTATTAAAGGTTTTGTTTTTTTGTTTTTTTCAGAAATAAGGCAACTCACAAAAAAATAAATGTTTATAATAAAACCATAAAGGTCCATTATGTAGGATTCAACCAACTCCCTTACCCCTCCTTTTCCAAGTGTGTATTGTAACATAAGGTAGCCGTCAGGTGCCCGAAGTATACATCCTAATACATACAATCACACTTCCTTGCCTTTTTCATGCTAAATAATAAGTATGATGCTCCATTATTTAAAACCTGGGTTCTCAAACTTGTTGGCCAGCACCAGCAAGCACTGATTCCTCTTCATTCTTCCTGTTTGTCTTCCCTCCGGTACTTTTCTTCCGGTGAGAATCCTCACTGCCACCTTAAAAAACGTGAAACGTGTAAGGTGCTCTCTAAAGGCCTGTCCATTCTGGACTGCTGTAGCGGCACAACATGGGGACTCAGAAGAAGAGGACCTACCTACCTTTCTACGCTTATGAAAAAACGTTTTGTAGTCACAGGTGATTATAAACCAAGGAAAACATACTCATGAATACTATATTCCATTTCTGCTAATAGAGTCCCCCTAAATCCTACATAGTGGACATGCAAACGTAATGCCATAAGCTCTTCGCTCTTAGCATACCACAGCTATCAGAGCTTTCCAGGTGGGAGAGATGGTATACACTGTCTCTGCTGTCAATCACAGGTCAAAATTGAAAAACGCAGTTCGAAAAGATGCATTTAGGTGGATCTGTGTGTCTTGGAGGAAGTGTGTGTGTCACCGTCCTCCATTTGATAGTTGCCATATCCTCCTGAGACCCCAATGTCCTCCAGAGAGGACATCACATTTTCCCCCAAACTACATTGTGTGTTTCATTTCCTTGTAAGATCCTCATATGAGGACCATTGGGTATTACTCTTTTGCCAAACTTCTTGTTTGGAGACGATGATCAAGTTGAATAGTTATGAGTTACGAAAAAAGAGAAACAGAGAGGAGAAAGGCCAAGGCACACACCATTAAACATCGGGTCTCAGGAGGATATGATAAGGGCGAGCTTGGTGGTGGGTCAGCAGATGACAAAATTGGGGAGAAACTGGGGATAAGCCCAAGAGAAAAAAAACTTGCTTACTTCATGTGTGAAAGATTTCTAATAGCTCGGAGTGAATGTTCCGCATCTAGGGTCAGTTTCACTTATATTATAAGATTAAATGTCCTATATCAACGTGGTTAATCAACAAGATTGTGTTATGATTATGAATCTTTGGCATTTGTTTTAGCAGAGCACTTTCACAAGACACAGAGATCACTATCCCATAGAAAGCCTTGCTGTGATAAGGCAAGCATTGATCCACTGGACCACTAGTGTCGTTCTGGCATGCTGAAGAGGACAAAAAGAGGATAACATCTCTCTAACGCTCTGTGCCAGTTTAATCACCCGACCTATTCGGGGGGAAAAAAGTATGTCCACATCCACGGCCAATTTGTTCTCCTTCATCCAGGACTAATACCTTTATTCTGTTCCAATGCTCTCCATACATCAGTAAGGCCATTCAGAGGCTTCAGAGCAGGTAGTCAGAGAGACGTCAGCATTATTGCGTTCCTTTCTTCTCGGCCACGTTCACAGTAAAATTGAAGCTCCAGTTTTCTCCCTTGTGAATCAGCTCGACTTGTGTAGTGGACAGCTGAGGCTATAATGACAAAAGGTTGCCTGTGCAACCCATTACCACTGTTCAAAAAGGCCATAATGAGATGCTAATGACGGGCAACGTTATTTAAATGTCAAGCCTTTGGTAGATATGAATAGTTGGCACCTAAATGTCAAATTACAATTATTTGATTGCACTGGCAAGACTCAGGAGGAATATAATATAGCAACTAAATGAAATACTAAAGCAGTCCATATATCAGTGGCTCTTAACCTGACCAGAAAAGTCAGGGCTGAACCTTGTGGGCAATAAAAACCGCCACACTGACCATGTCTTTTGGTTATTAGCATCTTTTCACATCTATCTTCAGCAAAATATGGAGGACATCATCTGTCACCTACATGTCCACCATCCTTTTCTAAGCACAGGGTAATAAAAAAAAAAAAATCCAGTTTCCTTGCTATCTATTACAGAATTTATGATGGGTGTCTGTGCAAAGCCCCTTAGCTGAGACTTAAGGCATAATGAAATTCACTTCTCAGTCAACCTTGACCCCTCACCCTCAATTTTCGAGACAGAAGCGTGTCAGATCCTTGAAGCTATTACCTGAACGAGAGCTTGGATTGGTCCTTTCCTGATTGAAGCCATTCAAGCTCTTCCATGATGGGCCTGAAGCGTCTTTTCTGAAGATATACTGGCAGCTTTAAACCACTCATCCCATTCTCAAGCCTTGACGTGAAAATGCAAAGCAGCTGAAACACAAGCTTGATGTTATGGGTGTCTATTGATTTTACAACACTGTGGATATGGTCTGTCATTAGGGGCATGTGTGTGTTTATTACCCGCATGAGGGTTTGGGTTGGGGTTTTTTTGGGGTTAGGTATTGCCAGCGGTAGTAGTGGTGGCTCAGCGATTAAAGGCTCTTGGATACTTGATCAGAAGGTTGTGGGTTTAAGCTTCAGCCTCACCAAGTTGCCACTGTAGACTCACTGTTGATTTGTGAAACGAGAATTTCACCATACTGTAGTGCATATATGACAAATCAAAGCTTCTTCTTAAAAGCAGGGGCTCCACTGTGGACTTTAAATCTGATTTCCAGAATTTGGAGTAATGATAAAGCAGACGTCCCGAGTCTCCCGGACGCTCCAGGAGTCTCCGGCATATTGATAACGACTCCCTGATGCCCGCAAATTAGATAAAATATCCCAGAATCTAGAGCGAGCGAGCAAGAGCGTGCACGCGAGACAGAGAGTGTGTGCATCTGAGTGTAGCACGTGCATGACAGAGGGAGAGAGAGAGAGAGAGAGAGAGAGCATGCGTGTGTGTGGTACTGTGCGTGTGCCTGTTCATGTAGCGAGAGCATTCTGATTGGCCGGGTTGGGGCTCTTGGGGATTCCTCCTCCGGGTGGGGGGAGCCTTCAGGATATCTCCCTGAAATGACATTTTGCAGGTTGGGATGTCTGATAAAGAGTCACACAAGTCACAATCCTCATGCTATCCTCTTACTTAAGTTTGTAACTTTTCCAAAAGTTTAATCATATTCCAAACGCTAAGGAGTATGCAGTCGGGGCAGTGTGGGCGTTTATATCATTGTGTTGAAATGCTTTTGTTTTGGGGAAGGCTGTTGGAGAGCAGTAGTTCTGAAGACTATGGCCATATTGCTGTGCATGCCAAATCAGATGGTCATTTGCATTATTCTGACAGGGCAGAACCACAGGGCAGAGCATCCGCACATACCTGATCGGACTCACTCCATTTAACACACGTAGAGTACAGGGCTTCTGTGGGTGGAAGAGGTGTGTGGACCTGCATCTATTTTTGTGGGATTTAGCTCTTTGTGAGGACCAACTTGCTCCATAATGGGAGTAGAACAAAATTTTGGGGATCGTACGGCTGGGCCACACACCACAAACTGCACTGGAACGCAGTAAAAATGAAATGAAATGAAAGTGAATTAAAAGACAAAAGATTTACTTTGGTTGCTGAGGTTAAGTTTAAAGTTAGAGGTTATTTATAGCATTATGTAAGTGCAGGAATTATTATGCGAGTGAAACATTTAGGAGCTGCACTGTGAGAGCAATCATGTACCTCCTGATGGAGGACTTCAGCTCTTTACGTGTGTGTGTGTGTGTGTGTGGGTGTGTGTGTGTGTGTGTGTGTGTGTGCAGGAGATTAGTTGCTTATCTATTTCTCGGTTGTTTGGAAAGTGATTTTGGTCGCAGTCTAACAGATTCATTTGACTCTGGGCTTTCACACTATAATTCGAAAACTTTCTTGTTCCCTATCTCTCACTCTTCTCTTCACATTTTCTCCCTAACACACACACACGCACACACAAAGACACAAAGTGAGAATCAGCAAAAGATAATGTGTGTAAATAAACAACAATTTGTCTGCTGGAGTTTTTTCCTTGCGCTGCACAGCTTAGGCTAATCAATAGGCTGTTACACTTCTTACTCTTTGTCACTGTGAGTTATGAGCAGCAGAGAAAGTGTGGAGGAAATCAATGGCTAAAAATGTAATTGAGATGTTTCCCAGTACAGGTGCATGTGAGACATGTATAGATTGATGGCTGTTTTTATTTGATTTGGTTTGAGGGATGGAAAGTTGTACTGATCCTGTAAGAAATCTGAAATGACATGTAGTGCCGTGTCATCAACCTTTTAGCTATGTTTCCTCTTAAAACCATTTCTCTACAGGGCATTTTACAGAGAGTGGGATTCAGGCATGTGTGTATTCCAGTGGCGAGCCGTCAGGGCCTTCAGGGCCTTCTCTGAAGGCCTAAACAAAAATCTGAATCACAAACTGATGTTAATTATATTTTGTCCATGAATACTTTTCGACTTTCGGATAGCCGTGCTGCTTCGAGACATGTGTTTTGTATTAACCAATCACATTTCAGCCATCATTTTTTATCCGTCGGGGTCCTAGGCAGCCCAGAGGCCTTCCGAATCCGTTTTTTGTTTCCCAGTACAGTCATCAATCTATACATGTCTCACATGCAGCTGTACTGGAAGGTGTAGGCAACGTCACCGTATTCAGTCCCGTTGATTGGATAGGATGGGGAAATAGCCTAAGCTAGCTAGCCTGTCACAAGCAGGAGGAGGGTTTGTCTGGCACTTTCAGGACTCTAACTATGAGCGGTACCCCCATGGCTCACAGGATGGATTTTGTGTACAAATAATCCTCATTTTTGGTGAGTAAAATGTTTCGATTTTCCTAAATAATATTGCAAGTTTATAAGGAAATTATTAATGTTTTTATGTGTGTCGCGGCTTCATGCACGTTCACAGGGGGCGACTACTGAAGGCCTAGGTGTGAAATGCACGGCTCGCCACTGGTGTATTCCTTTCTCATGATGATCTAAAACATCTTTTCGTTTATACACTCTCAGTTTGTCGTCCCTCACATTCTGAAATGGTTTCGGGATTTTCCGATTAACCGCACGTCGTCTGTTCTCCTGCGAGCCAATATCAGGCAAATCATAAAAGCGTGTCATTTGTTCGAATATTTGTGCTTTTATGGCAAAGGATTGCACAGTAATTTGTTTTACTGCCCCTCTGACATTATGCAGTGCACATTTTTGCTCCAGTCTGTGCTGCTGGCTGGAGCACGGCCTCCAAATGGCCTCTCTAGTGTAATTATGATGTGTAACTTGTTTTGAGTGGCCCCATGAATGCCCTCTGTGATATATTTTAATAGAGATGACCTCATTGGCCTCATAGATGCTCTGGTGAGGTTGAAGGTTATCCACCAGAGTAGTGTGAGTTATTGGTGTGCTCAGTGCACTAGGCATTTATGAGGCGAGATAAAAAAAACACACACAAAAAAAAAA
Organism: Chrysichthys thysi; assembly: GCA_030068315.1. Taxonomy (NCBI): domain Eukaryota; kingdom Metazoa; phylum Chordata; class Actinopteri; order Siluriformes; family Claroteidae; genus Chrysichthys; species Chrysichthys thysi. Next base: position 20,045,194 of record JAQLOM010000032.1, read on the forward strand.
CCGAGCTTTTTAGTGTTATGACTAGGAAAGTTTTTCTCCCTCTTTCTCTCTCTCTCTCTCTCTCTCTCTCTCTCTCTCTCTCTCTCTCTCTCTCTCTCTGTGTCTCTCTCTTTTGCAACTAATCAGCTAGAATTTGCCAGTGCATACTAATTATTTTTCTAAGAGCTTGATCATGTTTATGATAACTCTCTTTTGATGTTATATTAGTTTCCCGCAGGAAACCTGATGTAGACTCAAATACACAGTGTAATGTCAGTATTTTTTCAGCAAGGGACCTGTAATATACCGAGGTACTCGCACTGAATTTGGTTCCCTTTCTAGTACCAAGAGCGCTGAATGGAGACAGAGTGGAGAGAGCGAAATAGTTGAGGCTATTGACTGGTCAAATTGGACAACCACGCACAATAAATCCTTGCGAGAAAAAAACCCAAAACAACAACCCAAAATCATAATGCTAGCTAGCTACAATCACTTTTCTACCATACATGAATTTTCAGTAGTGTTTGAAAACACGATGGAAGACCCACAAAGCTGTGTTTGCTCTCTGCTACTTTGTTTTTTCACATAAGGTAAATGGTAAGAGTACAATTAAAATTCTGTTCTGCGTTAGTATATGGGAAGTCCTGCCCCTTTCACAGGTGTCATTATATAGTCGGAACCAGAAAACAGACACATTTGCTCGACCAAGTTATCAATAGCTATGGGATAAGTTCAGCAACTGTACCATGTTTACCTCATATTCAGAGTCACTCTGTCCTGAATAGCAGTACTTTGCTTGTCCACTACAGCAGTGAGCTCTCTCGCCATTCTCAGGATCTCTGCAATGCACAGAGTGTTTCATACTCATCGCCGCTTTTCAAAATCAGCCGTGGAATTTCACCCGCTCTCTGTGCAGATAGCACTTTCCTCTCCCCAAGTCACCTCTCAATCAGACCTATTGCCATCATCTCACAAAAGCAGCCAGCAGCCATTACAGGGCATCCAGGCCGACCTCCTCTCACATTCACGCTCTTCATTTCCACTCTCACGCTACACCATATAGCACTACGCTTTTATCGATGTTCCAGATAGAGATATGAATGAGAAAGTGCACTGGAATGGAAAAAAAAAGAAAATCCCTGAAAATTTCCTTTTACAATATTGAATTTGGTGTTTTAAGCAGTTTTTTTTTTTTTGCTCTATTCTTCACCAGGTATGGTGGTTCTAATAGGTAGCCTTATGCACCACAGCCTTGATTCAGTCATTATTCATCCAGCTTCAGTAACCCCTCTATCCTGGTCAGGGTTACGATAGACCTGAAGACACTCTCAGGGGAAACTGTTTTGTGACAAGAATATACCCTGTCCTCACAACATGCTTGTCTAGCCTTCTGATTCTTCCTGCTTATGAGAGGTTTGGTCACTGCAGAGTAGACTGTCAGTCCAAATGCTCTTAAACGTCGAGACACTGTATGACGAGACAGATCCTTACCCCGTTCAGCACTGAATTGGCGAGCAATTCCAGCTGCAGTGTTGAAACGATTCCCCATTGACATTCTCTGCAGTATCCTGTCCTTGCTTACATTTGTCTTTCATGGACGACCAGCCCTCTTGGGGGACTTGAGTGAGTTTGTGACATTGTAAAGGTGCAATAGTCTAGAAATCACAGATTTGGAACGACAAGCTTCTCTTGCTATGGCGGAAGGGATCATCCCTTTGGCCTTCCTCTGGACAACCTGTCGCCGGAGGGTTTCAGTCACTTTAGAACGGCTCGACATCTTGCAAAGTTATTGATTAAATAGGTTAAATTCAGTTAAATAGGGTTTGTCAGATAATGAAGGCAATTAGCACCAGCTGCCAGATTAACACCAATAACTGGGAGGTATCTGAAAGTGTTCTTTCATTGATCAGTGATCTTTTTCACATATCTCATTTAAGTTTCATATACTGTGCTTCTGAATGTATGTAACTCATGACAAATGGTTAAAATACTGCTCTTTTACTCCTGTTTGGATCATTTCCACATAGGACTACATAAGGGACCTCAACATTTAGTAAATTGTAGGTTGTTTTTTAATTTTAAAATTTAATCTCTACTGTGTGTGTGTGTGTGTGTGTGTATATATATATGTGTGTGTGTGTGTGTGTGTG
>JAQLOM010000032.1:20047422-20060475 GCA_030068315.1 Chrysichthys thysi
CAACATTATTGTTGAAATACACAGTCCTGAAAAAGGGACGTTTCTTTTTTTGCTGAGTATATATATATATATATATATAAACCAGTTTTTGGTTTTTGGTAGGTAGGGAAAAAGCAGACAACCAGGAGAAAACCAAATCAGGCATGGGTAAAACTTGGGGATCTTGGATCCGCTCCACCATGTTGCAGACAGCTTTGATCATGAGCACTGAATGCCTAAACTTCATCTTCCCTTTTCTCTAAACTTGCACTTTTTGATGAAAATCCGGATGCAGATTGTATACCTTTTCATGTGGACTTCTTTCACATAGCATTGTGCAAATATGCGAAAGCCCTCCTCTAACTTCACCTGGAATTCAAATACCAGCAAATCTACATATAAGCACTCCTTTTTATATCCTCCCATACCAGTATGACAAGCTGAAGTCATTTACTCTGTTGGCAGTGTAATCTACGCTTCTCCTAACCTTGTCAGCAGCAGTGAATTATGCATTTAAATGCAGCTCAGTGCTCGGATCTAACAAGCAACCAATTTGCATGTCTCATCTTATAGATCTCTTGCCAGCTGTTCCATTTAGCCTGTTGTAGTCTGATATAATATAATATCTGCTGTAGTCCCCGCAGTCAGAGATGATGTTTGTTGCCATTCTGTGCCAAAAGCATTTCAAAGAGCACAAGGCCTGGCCCTCATGCTGGGAGGCTTTCTCAAACCCTCATCTGACTGTAGTCATGGGCTGTTGTGGAGTGCCATCAAAGGCTGCAGGAACAGAAAAGGCATTGTTTGCATTTCCCAATCACGCACCTGCTCGTAAAGCCATCTCCGTTCTTTCAGCATCAACGTCTCTGTTGTGATGGAAGAGGCTGTAAGCCCAAGGTTGCGCTTAGTTCAGAGGAGACGCCTCTTTCCTCGTGGCGAAACAACAGGCGAAACAACTTTGAGTTCCTTTGTGTGAGCAGATTGCTCCTCTATGTGATTTCAAGGAACATAGGTCTTTTGAGGAAGATCTCACTGGCCTCTTGAAATTGGCGTTGTTGATTACTGTGCTGTGAATGAATTACACCATGTTCGTTTCACACTTCTATGTAAAAAATTATAATGCGACCTGTTCCGTGTATGCAGATGACAGCAGTTACTTTAATCAGACTGTGGGATAGAAGCTGTGTTTGAGATATGTGACCTTCACTGATATGATGCACTGGGATAATTGCTTCTTTCCTTCATCATTCTTCCTGCATTTCTTTTTCAGTGCTTTATCACACCTAATGCGTGATTTCTTAGTGTCTGCTGGCTATATTGCATCATACCTGATCAATACCAACAATTAAAGTAGATTTTCTGATACAGACATCATATAAACACCAATTTAACTTACCCCTAGGTCTTTATATGTCTGTGTATATAATACAAGGTCTTGTAAAAAAAAAAAAAAAAAAGATTTCTTTCTCCTTTGCAATGATTTTATATCATATCAAATTCATATCGGGTCTGAACTTGACGAATGACCCAGATGTGTATCAGCAGTTACTGGGTTGATTAAAGATGAATGTTTTTGCCTGATGTTCTGTTGATATGGATCATGACATGCTTTTTAAAAATAACACGAGGGTAAGGAGAAGGCAGGATTATAGGGCAATCAGTAGGATTTTCTTGGTGTCCCCCGAAATGTAGTTCTCAGTATGTTGATTTTTTATTTTTTTAGCTTTTTTTTTTTTTTTTTTTTTTTTGAAAACAGACTAAGTTCCCAGAGCACTTCTTAACCGAGAAAATACAATGTAGATAACTACTCTCAGGTGAAAATGCATTGCAGTGGGCATCGGTGTGTATTTGGATTAATGAATATTTGATTTATAGACTTTGGGTTGTGAAAAACAAGTGTGTACCAAGAAAAATTTCAACATGGTATACCAAGAGTGCCTTGGACTTGAGCCACTTCTTCTCATCTGAATAGAGAAGAGCCAGTTGAGATGATTCCTTACAAGGATCCGTCTAGGCTGGCTCTTGCTAGAGCTATCTCAGGTACATAGCACTGGATGGAGACCCCATGTCAAAGACAGGACCTGCTGAAGAGATCTCCAGGTTGGCCTGGGAATGTCTGGGGATCCAGTAGAGGAGCTTGAATCTGTAGGCACTTTCAGACATGCTCTGCAACCTTGAACTTATCTAAATACTTATCGAAGATGCAATGTCAGAACGCAAATGTCTGAATCGATTGAACCGGATGTTAAACGGAGTTCATCCTGCCAGCCGGCTCACAAATACAAAGTCCGGGTAATGTCTGCTTGAGTCCACGTCTAAATAGAGCAGGTCAATGTCCGGAGAATTCACAGCGAGCGAGTGGGTGTGGTGATGACGTTTCAATCATGCGATTGGTGCAAAACCAGAAGAATTCATACATTTGAGGATGAAGAAGAAGGGTCATTTACACAAAGACACCAACAAAAATGTCTAACAGGAGAGACAACAGGATTCGGGAATGTCTCTCAGGACGACACTGTAACGAAAACGCTGTGATTTCTAAAGCATACTTTTTATGTCATGTCACATCTCCTGCATGCTCTACCCAATGGCCACCCCTCACCTAAACTTACTAACGCTGTTCTTCTAGAGTTCTGAAGTTCGTATGAGAAAACGTTTTATGGCTATGGATAGAGAAGTCTGGACTGACCTTCTCAGCCTTTTGCCTTGGTGTTCTCCTCCCCCACCCCCACCAATAAAGGTGGAAGGAAAATAAATGAACAAATGAATGCACCATTCATTGGCCGCACTACTAGATGTATTTGATGCTGTTTTGGAGTTGATTAAATACTACCTTGAATGTGATTATTGGATTACTTTCACCTTTTTAATTAGAGTGCATGGTTTTAGTGATTAATGCCATGTCCACTCATTACGTTCTCCCTACTCACTACAAATATCCTCCAATCCACGGTAACGCAACCTCCTTCAGAGCTTTATTACAAGGACACTAATTAAAGTTTCCCATTTCTAGCCTCTTGTTTTAATCTTCAGGTCTCACATGCACCCAATAAAAATAAATTGCATTTTATCTTGTGCTTTAAGACATTTTTACAGACCCTGAGAGAAGCTGGCTCTTCAGATGTGACGTTTTTTTACTCATGAATGTGTCAAACATCTTTAAAAAAAAAAACCCTTGAGATATTTTTCTTCTTCTGATAAGGAATGTGAGGAAGCACAGTACAACATGTGAGTCTGTACTTTGGATTGTTTATTACTTTTCTTGGAGTGTTGGAAAATTATGAAAGGTTTGTGTGGGGGAAAAAAAACTTTTGAAAGGAAGCAGGAGGTTGTTAGATCTCGTCAGTCCTCATCAGGGTGTACTACTAGCAGACCAGATTACCTGACCAGTGCATCCCATTGTCCTTTGAAATAGCAGTCTATGTGAGAACAAGATGCCCTGCAAGTAGTGCTTCAGAGCTAAATTCCTCAGAAATGGTCCACAAATTGAAGCCGGGATGGAAATTGATCCTATTACCAGACCTGGAGTTCCTCTGGGGAGCCTGTGCTGGGTGTGTGCAGGCAGCATGTGTCTCTCATTAGACCTGATGGGGAAAGAACCTGAGCTGCTTGTCTGCTCAGGAGAAGTTCTCTGCAAATGAGCGCTGAACCCTGACAGGGTTCATCCAGCCGGACCTAGGAAGCGGGAAAAGCTCTTATTGTATCAGGCTGCCTTAAACCAACAGAGAGAGGATCTTGTAAATGTAGTTGCACTGCACTCAGACACACACTGAGATTCAGAACCGTTGCTTAATGTCTCAATTTAAAGTTTGAAGGTTGGGTTGATAAGTATGAACTTCTACCTGCAGTGCAAAAAATTTGGTGTTGTATTGAAGAAAATTTGGGGAACATCTTTTGACACAATGGTGTAGTGGTTAGGACTGTCGCCTCACATCAAGAAGGTCCTGGGTTCCATCCCTGCGGTCGCCCCGGGTGCCTTTCTGTGTGGAGTTTGCATCTTCTCCCCGTGTCTGTGTGGGTTTCCTCCAGGTACTCCGGTTTCCTCCCACAGTTCAAAGGCATGCATGTTAGGCGGATTGGCTACTCTAAATTGCACATAGGTGTGAGAGTTCACGGCCTGCCTGCCTGGCTGTGACCAGTGGTGCCAATGAGGCATCTGATGGTCTGGTCGGTCCAGGAGATTTCACTACATTTAAAATGGCTACTTTTACTCACATACATTTCCCAGAAACTTTGGTCACTTATTGGTGTATTAATTGAGTCATTTTTGCTCTCATTCATTGATTTAACTTCAGTAACAACTTCCAGTTGATCTGGAGCCTATTCTGGGAATGCTGGTCTTGAAGTGGGAATACTCTCAAGATCACAGGGCATCACACATGTAAACACAGACTTATTCACGCTTAGGGGCCATTTATCATGGTCAATCTATCCACCAGCATGTGTTTGTTATGTTAGTAGAAACTGGAGAGCCCAGAGCAAACTCATCATGGATATGAGGAAAACATTCAAAATGCCTCACAGACAGCAACATGATGTCAACCAGGGATTGTAGAGAGTAGAGACTACATTAAAAAATAACAAATATTAAAAATTCCAACAGATTTCAATGGGTAACCAACTGGGTAAAACGAATGCCCAGTGTTCCTGGTATAGGCTAGCACCACCCTGATCAGGATAAAATGGTTACTGAAGATGAATGAACTGCATATAAGGGAGAACCAAACAGTAATGGCATTTTTGAAATTATGCGATAACCCAGAGAACAAAAGACAAAGCATGGAGTGGAGACATCCGTCTTCTCCAGTGAAGATGAAATTCGAAAGTCAGTCCTCCCCCAAGAAAATCATGTTAGTATGCCTTTGGGGCATGAATGGGGTCTATTCTGGTGCATTTTCAAGTGCATGGGCAAACAGTGAACAGTGTAAATTACTATGCATTGCTGGAAATTAATTTAACCTGCAATTCACAGCAAAAGAAAAGAAAAGGAATGCTGTTCAAAACCATGGCAATGCACGTCCCCATACAGCAGCAGCGAAAGTAGAGACAGTGCATGTGTTTTTTGCCTTTACTTTTTGATTCGCCCTTGTATAAATTCATGTAACTTTCTACGTACTGTATTTTTAAAATGTGAGAAAAAAATTAAGTCACTCCAGCGTCATGCGACCGATAACTACTACTTCCACATGTACAAAAAATGGAAAATGAACAAGAAAATAAGACTTGTACATGTGCATGATGGAACGGATATACAATTTGATCCATGCACATAAAGCACAGCAAGTGGAACAATATCCGTCATCTCCGTCTTTCACTGTTCCATAAATAATGAGATTGTTAGCTAACTAGTTTGTCCTGGCCAGCAATGTAATGCAGCTTTTGTTCAGGCACAAGAGAGATAACAAAATCCCTAATGTTGATTATACATATTGTGTAGTGAAAAGCCAGACAATTTGGATCAAGCAGCATAAATACAGAGCCACAATTTCTCTCTAAAAACAGCTAAATAAAGAAGCGCACGAATCTGATTTTGTTCCTTAACTTGCATTGTGATATCAGCATTTATTTTATCCATTGTGCCCAGTCTGTTGCATTTCAGTAGCTCAGTAATAAACGATCTCCCGCTGTCTTCTCCTTTAGACCCCATGCATGGCCCTCGGCGGCTGGAGGTGGTGGATATCAAATCCCGGCAGATCACCGTACGCTGGGAGCCGTTCGGCTACAACGTGACCCGATGCCACACCTACAACCTGACGGTGGAGTACCGCTACAAAGTGAACGGCAAGGAGGAGACGCGAGAGGAAGTGTGCTACGAGCTGCAGAGCCTGACCCCGCAGCACAGCATCCGCAACCTGTCGCCCTACACCAATGTCAGCGTCAAGCTGGTGCTGCGAAACCGAGAGGGCGAAAAGGAGAGTCAGGAGCTGAACGTTCTCACAGATGAGGATGGTAAAGGGTTTAATTCAGTTTTTTTAATCTGATGATCGAATTTTCATCTCAGTTTGTGATTATCTGTTTTCGTGGCACTGGTGGTTTATTCATTCGTCATACCCTTTAATTAAGACAAGTTTAAGAGTTTGAATTACATTTTTTTTTGAAGATTAATAGTATCTGCCCCAGCTAATGTATTTTATATTGATTGAACTTTATCCACGGAAAGCTTTCAAAGGCTATCGGCTTTCCGTCGAATTCATGGCTGACTACTGAGTATTTCTGAATGTATGAATAGCACCAATTACGATAACAGCTCCCTGTCGAGCATCTTAGCCGTTCAGACTGAACCGATGATCGATGACCTTTTCCTTTGATTACGGAAATGAAAAATTCAGTTTCTTCATTTTTTTTTTTCATTTCTTTTGTATTAGTCCGTTCTGATCCATCCTTGACCTGAGTGGTAGTTTGTTTTGCTGTACTGTATTTGGCGTGCAAGCAAGACACTTTGCTTTGGTTTATTTTAGCCCGTTATGAAACTGCCTTTGGGAAGAAATAGTCTGTTAAGTCTAAGAGTCTGTAACAAGACAACAAGGTTATCCAAAGGTCGGCGTAAATACGCAGCGAAGGTTCTTTGGTGTGAGAGCTAAAAGGACTTTGACTAACTGAATATTTCATTTGACCATGACTTACGCAGTTTTCTATAATAATGTGATCACACATGCAATTGAAAAGACTTATCAGAAGCATGAAGTTCTTTGGCTAGCATATCGGCGTATGAGAGTGTTTATTTAGAGCAAGAGAAAGTGTCCAGTTACACAATTATGAATCAGTATGACCAACTGAACATCTCATATAAGTAATTACTCCTTTGCATTCCAGTACCAGGTGCCGTGCCCCGTGAGTCCATCCAGGGAAGTACGTATGAAGAGAAGATCGCCCTCAAATGGCGAGAGCCCATCCAGACTTATGGAATCATTAAGCAGTACGAAGTAAGTCTTCCTCAGCTCAAACCACTTCCCATGACACATTCATCTTCGGCCTGCCACGCTGCCTTCAGCACTTCCATCCTTCATTCACTCCAGGATCTTAATTGACTAATAAATCTAACCTAATAACCATAAGCCCTCAATGCTCAGGAGCTTGTTAACACAATCTATTACCAGCTGAAGCCCTGTGATAGGGCTAATCCAACCGCAACACTGCCAGCGTGCGGAGTGATATCATCGCCATAAACTACAGTGTCCCATTCGCTGTCTGTCCCGTTTTAAAATCTTCCTAACACCCACACTTGTAACGTAACTATCTACCTTTAGCGCATTTAGGGTCCGACTCTAGGAAATGTCACTTAGGGTCAGAGCTGTGTATCTATGAAATGAAAGTTCATGGAAAAGAAAGTTCTAGCACGCAGCACATTGAACACATTGAAGACAGTTTACTATTCCATCGAAAGAATGTAGAGATAGTGTGCCGTCGCCGCACGTGCCCTTTAGAAGATTTTGTGTGTGTGTGTGTGTGTGTGTGCGTGTGTGTGTGCATGTGTGTGTGTGCGCGCATGTGTGTGTGTGTGTGTGTGTGTGTGTGTGTGTGTGCACGCATGTGTGTGTGCGCGCATGTGTGTGTGTGCACGTGTGTGTGTGTGTGTGTGTGTGTGTGTGTGTGTTTCATTCCAATAAAAGCATAAGCACAGAGTAGAGCGTGCATACCTGAGCACTATGGTCACACATGACCTCCTGTTGTGAAATATGTGTAAATACAAGGCAAGATGAAACACATTACATTTCCTACCCAAAGTAAACCTCTTATAATGGCACTTAGACGGCAAGTGATCCACACTGGATACTCTTCAGAGTACAGTCTCCTCATGGTAAAAGTTTGCCTTTCATATATTTTTTTAAGTGTAGGCTTTATTGTATGCTATTTGTCATGTTCAACTTCGTGTGCATCTGAGGACCATACGACTTGATGCACTCTTTGGAAACTCCACACAATGCCACATTCAAAAGAGCCATTGTAGCGGTACTTCATTTGTGAAAATTCACCCAATTAAGCTGTCACGTTCACATTATGAAATTACATTCTGTCATGTCTCTTGCCTGTTAGACCGTGTCACAAGCATGATCCGCTCCAGTTTTAAAGGAAAAGGGATAAGGCAAGGCTTTCTGCCTCATTAACGTCTGATAGATTTCTGCCATTACAGTATTTCACATGACATTTTAGTTTGATCATAGAAGAACTGTTTTGTGGAGGTTTTTTTTTGGGGGGGGTTTAATTTCAAGACTTGATTAACTTAAGAGTTGATTGTGCTATGCGTAGCTTGGGTAGTTACATACATTGGTTTTTTGCACATTTCATTTTAATTAAATTGAGAGATATGTGCTTGGTACCCATTCCAGGATATTAAGCTGGTCATTATTAGAGGACGCTTTGGGCATGAGTTGAGATCGCCAAGCTTGTGACGTGCTCATCCAATTAATTAGTGCCATTTTGACAAAAAAAAAAAATCTGACAGCGTCTGAATTTTTTTTTTTATAAAAATCTAAAAGCCACCAACAGGGAGATAACATATGATAGCAGGAAACTCACAGGGAAGCTACAAATATGGTAGTAACAATGAAGATACATAAGTGAAACATGGAGGTGTTTGTATAATTGTTGAATTTGCGCAAGTGATCTTGTGCAATCACAGTCTTGTTATCCCTCAGACCACTTTTTTTTTGTTGTCGTTCTCCTTCTCTTGCAGTTTTTGAGGTATTGACCCTAAACCAGCTTTAACTCATCCGTCTTGGGCACAAATAGCGTGCTTATATGCAGTTTTAGGAAAGGCGCATTTGTTCTCTCGATTACCTCTTGGTTTTTTTCCCATTTAAATGAATGCAGTTTTGGACTCAAACTCTTCCCGCTGAGTCATGCTTCGTCAGAGAGCCACCAAGTATGATAAGTATGACACCTCAGAACAACGTACCGATCTCATTCATGAAATCAGATATACCCCGCACTCGTCTTTTTCTTGCCTTCCGTCCGTCCGTTTTTCTCCCATTGACAGCAATGCATTTTTAGCCCTATAGAAACGTATGGAGTTTTGGAATCAAAGTCTTTCTGCTTGGTCACGTTCATCAGAGAGCCCCCGGACTTCATTTTATAGCTCAGACCCACTCCCCCAACATGCACAGCCATCCATCCTGAGCCGCAGTCGTCTTTTTTCTCGTACTGCGGAGCGATCGCGCTCACACTTTCTGCCAGAAATGCATGTCTAGTTTAAAACACCGATTTGCTTACATTAATTAATATAACAGTGAGTTGCAACTCTACCGCACATGCCAAAGGAAAGAAATATATCCTTATTTCCTCAAGCTACCTTTGAAGAATAGGCATTTCACCTTGTTTGCTTTTACTTATACATGAACACCTCTAAACTCTGCTTCTTTGCCCTTTAAAACGTGTTTCCTGCTATTATACCGAGGGCTCGCAGGTGTTTATGCAACCCCATTCTCTGCATCAGCCCAGATCACGCTGACTGATGATGCAAGCAGAACGTAGTAACTTTCTTTAATCGCAGGTATATCTTTAAAGAATGTTCATCTTATAACCTGACACAGAGAACACATTTTTGCATTGCCTGTTATAGAATTTAACCGAGACTTTATTGAGATCATTTTTTACAGTGCGACCGCTATAACCGCACAGTCACAGACCGGCTTTAGAAGATACATAACGCTTACTCTCTTGTGGATTTCATGCTATAGTGTCTGCAGTGAAAGGCTTCTGAGGTGAGCCTCGCCATCTGTATTGGAGTCAATAGCACTCTAGGGGTTTGGGAACTGATACACTTGCTAATGGAGAAGCTCCTTTAATAGAAAGTTTTCAATGATTCTTTGTTGTAACCCCCCTAGAATAGCAGCATGTGTACTGCATTTCCACAGACATGTCTCTCCTTGCCAAAGCATAATTCAAATGCCTTCCATACAAATCATGCTGGAGTTTATGAATCCCTTTTTTTGGACAAGCGCTCTTTTTTTTTTTTTTTTTAGCACCACACCAGTCCCTATTCATCTCCCAGTTCCGACATATCTACACCAAAAGGCTCTTTTTCTGACTGTGAATGGCTGCTTGAAAGCCTCCAGATGCACAACTGCACTGTAGTGTAATGGAAGGAGGCCGACTGGCATTTCACACCTGACAGCTACTATCCTTGCTGCCCCATAACTCCCTTTGTGCTCTTTAATTGGAAACAGAGTGAAACCATGATGGAGAGGCCACCCATTAGCGAGAGGAATGATTTATTTAAATGTAGCTTTTAACCACATTGACAAAGTTAGAATAAGGAGGGTAGCACTCCTCATACATGCTCCCTCTCTCCCTCTCTCTCTCTCTCTCTCTCTCTCTCTCTCTCTCTCTCGCTTTCTTCTCTTCAACAATAAAGAGAAGAGTACAATATAGACTGGAGAACAATAGTGCTTCCAAAGACCCTGAAAGCATTATTATTATTATGAATACTAGGTTTGTCCCCTGGGTGTTTTTTTTTCTTCATGGCCTTAGACTTTTCAGGCTTTGGGCTTTCAGGGTGTTTGATGTCTTTAATTATAATTAGACAGGGCTATCTACATTTTCCGCTGTCAGACATTATTCTGTTCACAGTAAAACATCAGTTACAAGGAAGAATATCTGCGTAATGTACTGTATATATTCAACCTTATACCATAGGATACTCCAGCTACAAAAAATGCTTCTTACTGATTGGCTGACAAGTGTCCACTATGTTCTTATATTATAACACCGTATAGATGTCGATCCGGTAACTGATCTAAACCAATGTCATGTAAAGACAGCAATGGTTATGAATAATGCTTTAGGATTAGGCAAGTGGACTAATGTTTTGCTGCCGTGCCACTTAACACAATATGTTCTTTAACGAATTATTATATAATTTAATTGAACAAATTCTTATCTATTCCACAGAGAGGATGATTTATAGGCTGCAGTACATGGGAAGGTTTTAAAAATGACAAGAACAGAGTGAGATAACACAGACCAAGACATAACTATAGCCAAACTTCTATATATAAAAAGAATGACTTAGTTCAAATTTGAGTAAAGAGCTGGATGAGAGCTAAATAAAATAATAGTCAAGCTTGTTATTCTTTTTAATGATTCAGTTTTGAAGCATCAAAACACCTACAAAGCTTATATCTTAAGTAGCATCTTAAAGCCCTATTCAGGTTAGACTAGTGATCCACAGGGAGGTGAGGTGACTATTACCTGAATATCTGTAGGATTTAATCCCGTCCCAGATGCACCGTTACCCCATATTTTACCTCCTCTGAAATGATGAGTAGATACGACCAGTGGTAATATATGTATGTCCTATCTGAATTGACATGTTTGCAAAGATCCCATTATATTCTGCGGGAAAAGAGGTCTTGCACTTTTTCATCAGGGTGTAGACACTCTAAGAAGTGCTTTTCTCTATCATTTCCTGGGAAAAAAAATTAAGTATTGGCCAAGTTTAAACAAATGAAACCAAGTACTAGCCAAGTTTAAAACACAGGACAATAAAATACGTTTATGTTTAAAAGAGCTCATTGTCCAAGTGAAGCTTCCAGGGTTTTTTTTTTTTTTTAATTTTTTTTTTTTTTTGAAGTTCCATGGAATTTCCATGGAAGTTCCACACAGATGTTATGGTCACGTGAACTACTCTAGAAGTTATCAAGCTCAACTTGCACAGCCAACAAGTCTTCCAACACGTGTATAGGTTAAAACCTTACGTCACCTTGTTTTAAAATGAGGTGTACATAGCGTGCATGGAATTTTTATTGAGACACCCATGTGTACATCTTGAAGACATTCCTAGCTGTGATTTTCGAGAGATTAGTTATCCTGTGCAAATCAGTCATAATTAATCCAGATGTTTTCTTACTTATCTAGAACTCTCATCCTGTCCAAATAATGCTGGTAGTTATGTCCTACATAATGACTACGTGATGCCCTCAATAAAAAGAAGAAAATTACTATAAAGCAATGAGACATCACATTAAGCTGCGGGTAATTAAACTGGGTGTTGGATAGCATCCAGACATTCATGGTGACTCATATCATTTTTGCAAAGAGGTCAGAATTCAGGATTTATAACTGTTAGGTTTAATAATGTTTATAAAACCCTGACTAACTCTGCTGTCTCTCTGTCTTTCTTCCTCCCACAGATATTCTACAAGGCAGTTAGCTCCTTCGACCCGGAGTTCAACCTGGCCAACCAGAGTGGGAAGGTGTTAAAGCCCAGTAATGAAACATCTCACGTGTTTATGGGGCTGTACCCAGGCTCTACCTACTCATTCACCATCAGAGCCAGCACTGTCAAAGGCTACGGTTCTCCAGCCCAAGCCCAGTTTACCACTAAGATCTCGTGTAAGCTTCTTTCTTGAGGTTATGACTGCTGGATCAGCAGAGACTCATATAGTGCGTATATATGAGTCTGTGCGCGTGAGTATGATGTGAACGAGAGCAGTTTGAATGAACATTTATTATGTGCCTGTTCTTTCTGACAGCTCCGCACATGCCTGCCTATGATCAGGAGACACCTCTCAACCAGACGGACAGCACTGTAACAGTCCTGCTGAAGCCTGCGCAGAGCAGAGGAGCACCAGTCAGGTAGGGCGACGTTCTGAACTCACAGGAACTGATGATACGCGCATCAGCCTCCACACACAGACATTCCCGTTTAATATTCTCTTTGAGCCAACCCAAGTGCTATGCCTTTATGTCTCAAATGGACATCTATAAAGAAACATCGCATCATTACACGTGGCGGTGCAGGTAGACAAGCCTTCTCAGGGTTCACTGGAGAGGGTTTTTTTTCTGCTAACCTATGAAGCTTCTTTTTAAGGCACAGCTGAACACCCTAAGAGGGAGGCGCTAACGGTTCTCTGCGTTCTGCTATTTATACCAAAGATTCTAAAGCACTACGTGTTAAGATAGATTACTGGCCGGAAAATACGTTGATAATCAGGAAGTACAGAAGTTCGACACCATGGGCGCCGTTTTAGTAAGCTGGCCTTTCGTCACAGAGGCAGGGTACCGTGGGAAACTTGCGGCATTTTTCTGAAATCGTCTTGTTGTTTCTTGTTTTGATGTATTAGCCTTGTTTGTATT
>JAQLOM010000032.1:20060575-20071622 GCA_030068315.1 Chrysichthys thysi
ATTTATTTATTTATTTATTTATTTATTTATTTATTTATTTTTGCATATTAGCCCCTTTCTGACTATTTTAACTTCGATTTCCCAGTGCTTACCAATTCCCCATATATGTGCAGGTGCTCTGTTTGTATCAAAGTAGTCTCCTGGTATCTGCTTTCAATACATTGTTTTGGTTGTGCATGAATATCTTGGATGCTTTGTTCTAGTTGTGTATCCGTGCCTCATGATCAAATTCCAGACTCCGGAGAACAAACTGTGCTCTGAGGCACTCTCAGTCAACCTACTACTAGTCAGCTGTGGCTCATTGAGGACTCTCATTTAACTATAACCAAGCCACAAACACTCAGACATGACAAAATTCTGCCATTGTTTATCCGTGTGCATCTCTAAGCTGTGATTGGCTACCATTATTGAGCTCTGCTTCATATTACTCCGTCCTTCTTTTCGTCTGCTCCGCATATAGCTGTTTGCCAGTGTGATCGACCCGATGCCCGTCGACTATCGTTCGACCTCACGATTTGGATTTCTTAAAGTAAAGCTTCTGTTTGTATCTTAATGCCTCAGTCGTCCTCATTACAGTCTTTTACCCCTTCTTTTCCTGTCTCTCTCTGTTTCTGTTATCTGATTATAACATGCTCTTTCTCTCTAAGAAATCATGATTAAAACAATTGGAAGCCTGCAAAGATTTAATCATTGATGGAGCCCCAGATGCACATCTGACTCTGCTGAACAGTATTACTGATTAGCCTCTGTGCTAACCAGGCACTCGGCAGGCAACCTGCAGTCCACGGCTGAGTCCACGCTCAGCCTATCTGAGAGGTTCAGTCGAATTATTCTGCTCAGAACGTGCTCATGTTTTGCACTGAGCCAAAAGTTAGTGGAAGTTTCTTTTTTTTTGTTTTTTTTTTTATTAACTGTTTTCTAGTGAAAGGCTTTTGTGGTGGTTGCCTTGGATCAGAAAGGCACTTTAAAATGCATCAGTATGAATAACCCAAATGCAGTTTTTGCACCTCGTGCTTTGTCATGAAGAATTCAAAGTGGTACATGGACTCCCTTGATGTCTGCGGTGGTTTTAATGGAGATTGACAGAAATCTGACTAAAGGCGTGCCGTTTCTAGACAGCACTTTAAAAGCATAAAGGTAGCATTTTGAGCTCCTTGCCGGATCTGTGCAACACTTCTGAGAGAGCTGTGATCCTTTTAGGAAAGCGAATCTAAACCCTGCACTCCTTTATGTTGTCGTTTTAATGTTAGATTCACGCATGTCATTATTTTCGTCGGGGGTAATAGCAACTTGAAAATGTGCTAAAATAAAGCATTTCTGGCATCTTTCACAAATCTGAGCCCACATGCCATTCCACTTGATCTTAATCGAAGGGGGATGGAGTTTCACCAGTCATCAGCTATGTTGTCACCCTGTCATTGGCATCAGCGTTGTCGTCTTAATTACCGTTAGCACGTCTTAATGAATTGCAGGCCTTGTTAATTACCCCATAAGGCCGGCTCTTGTTTACCGCTAGTGTGCCCCAGTCGCGTTTTTGCACATGGAGTGCGGATTTGGCTGGAGCTTGTTCTGTTCCAGACTGTTTGAATATCTAATGTGTCATGGCATTATGATGTCCATCTTTACCATGGCAGAATGAGGACAGAATCATACTGATGATCAAGAACGTGATAAATAAAGACCGACAAGTTGATTTTAAAGCCTTCTGCTTTTTTTTTTTGTTGTTTTGTAGTCAGTAAATTAGCGTGAAGTGAGCGGCGTTACTGGCAGAGCAGGGAGAGGGGAACGTTATGCAAAAATATATAACAATAGAAGGCAACTAAAATTAGACTTTCATTGGGTTGTCATGAAACAAAAAAAACCTGGTTCATTGAGCTCAGTGAAGGAAATGACACTGTACAGAGAAAGGGAGACGGAGGGAAAAAAAGGCAACAACTGAGGAAAGGGAAGGAAGTAGAGGCTGATGAAAAGCAGCAGATTTGAAAAGGGTTGTTTTTTTTTTTGTGGTAGCATTTTGAAAGCACTGAAAAGCTCCGAGTTAGTGTTATTCTGTATGTGGAAGCAAAATATGTAAAAAAAAAAAGGCGGGGTAAAGCGACATTATAAAGAAAAATAAACTTCATCCAAGAGATTACGTGGTAATTTGCCAAACAGTTAGTTTAACCCCTTGAGACCTGTTTTTTTCCTCTAGATACTACAAAAATATGTTTTTTTGTTTTGTTTTGTTTTTTATTATAAGCGTTATAAGGAGCTTCTCTATTAGCGAGTATCTCAGTTCCCAATCCCCTAAAGTACTATTGATTCAATAGAGATGGCTAGGCTCACCTCAGAAGCTTTTCACTACACACGTTATAGGATAAAACCGCAAGAGAGAAGCGTTATGTATCTACTAAAGCCGCTTTGTGACTGTGTGATTATAGCAGTCATGCTATGCGAATAATAAACAGGCATTACATTTTTTATAGATTGACTACAGTGGATTTTGGCTTTCGGTACTCGCTATAGCTTGTCTAGGTGTACTTTTATACGTAGGTTGCCCAGAACCAGTCAGCAAATTTCCTCTTAATTTGTGCAACCCGATGAGGAAAAATCTGCTATTATGTACATTCCACGGACGTATGGGTTAATAAATCAGTGCCAATCTAGCTGATAGCTTTTATTGTTTATTCTTTGCACTTTGTGCTCTTACGTGTAATTACATGATCCCCTTTAAGCTCATAGAAAACAGGGCAAGGCTTACGGGGACCATGTGTTTGTATTTCAAATAACAGATGTTTCACTATGATACTAATCAGAGAATGCATTGATCACACGTGTCAGCTTTTAAGAAGATTTTGCCTCAGTAAGGATGCGTAGGAACAAAAGCAAAATGTTCCTGACTCGACTGAATGTGTGTTACGGCGTGTAAACTATACTCGCCAGCTTTTGCTTCATGCCGCCGTCCCGCTGGATTTACGTGTGGAATTCACCCCGAGCCAGTGCCCAATGATGAGTTACGTTTTGATGCCTGGTCTGGCAGGACTACATACAGACTGGTACAATGGCCTACACCAGCGGGGGGAAAGCTCTTCATGTAGTCTAAGAGGATTAGCTTTTCCGTCTGTCACTCACGTCGCTCTGCACTAATGTTTCCGTCTCCCACGCCGGGCACGTGGTGGCCTCACACCGCCCCCACAGCCTCGTGCCTACCCCAGTCCTCTTTGCAGGATGGAGAGAAAGCATTCGTGAAGCTCTGCGCTAGCATCATTACAATCGCTGAAGGAAGCTGATTTCCAGCCAAGTCCAGTGGAAAACAGAGCAAGGAGAAATGGAAAAAGAGTGCGCTAAGCTTACTCACCTATTTCTGGCAACAATTATTCCTGTAGTTTTCAGGATTGTTCTTCCACTTTCTTCCCACAGGACACCATGTTCCTGGGTCTGCTCTTTTTTCCACAAGAATAGGCATATTTTTCACAGTTGAGTAACCTGCCAGTGTTTGAGCAACAGTTTGCAGAAAAGACTAAATGTCTTTTTTTTTGTTTGTTTTGTTTTATTGAAGTCTCTAGAGGGGGACAATAACATGTAATGAGACAAGAAAGATGTTTACATCAGGCGCACCAAGGCTCACTCACTCATTTTTTGTTGCTGAATCCTGTTCAGGGTCAGGGGGGGAAGCTGGAGCCAATCACAGTTGACTTCGGGCGATAGGCGGGGTACTCCCTGGGCAGGTCGCCAATCCACTGCAGGGCCAGAGTGAGATTCTTTAACCTCTTACAGGACAGTAGTTCTGCTTAGTGTTCAGTTATTCGTCTTAAAGAATATACAAATGTGACCCGTGCTGGCATAATGAGTCGGAATGAGGACATTTTCAAAAGTGAGTTATTGTTACTTCCACATTTTCCATCTAAAGACCTTCAAGATGAGGCATGGTTTGTTGTTCGGGCAAAAATGACCGCCTAGCAGCTAGCCACTTTCGTTTACACCTAATGGGGTTTGGAGACTCACTTTCCATTGGTTCATAAAAGTGTCATTGGGAATCCCATGTGTTTTATCAGGAAGTAGAGGAACTACGCTTCACAACGATACCAAACATGGATAGGCGGATTCCCCCGTCTCGCCGCAAACATGCAGTGAAAAAGACGGATTTATCATGGAATATTACAATAAAGGACTAATTAATGAAAACATACGAATGAACATAATGAGCAAAAACTTAAAATAAAAGTAGTTTGGGATGTTTTATTGCTGTTTTATCATGGGGATCAATAAATGACAGCTTTATGGACTCATTTTTTTAGAAAGTCTCATTTCGACCGAAACCATGTTTTGCCTCTCAGCTCATAATTAACCTGTGCGCATTCCGACTTATTTTGCCAGCACGGCTCACAAATTATTCATTACTTGAGGTAATGTATGTTGTCTATGCCTGGGCATTTTAGGGAGTAAATTATGTTTTCTGTTTAAGTCACTCACCAGCGATTCCTTGATGAGAGAAGAGACCAGAAACTGAATAACTGAGTACGTGCTTGTTGTTTATTTACTTCTCCTGGTAAGGATCACATCCTGGTCAGGATTGCAGCCCAGGAACACCGCGCATAAAGCATTGCAGGGTGATACTGAGAAAATTATTTATGATGTAGTTCTTCTTTGTTTATAAAGAGTGGATAGCATTGTTGTTTCACAGCTCCAGGGTCCTTTGTTCGAGCCTGAGCTCGGGTTTCCGTCTGTGCTGAGTTTTGTGTGTGGGTTCCCTTTGGATTCTCTGGTTTCCTCTTACCTCTCAAAGACATGCTGGTAAGTATACTGGCTATTCTAAATTGCCCCTAGGTTTGAATCAGTGTGTGAATGTGTGCACATGGTGCCCTGCATTACACTAGGTGTCTCATCCACGGTGTATTTCCACCCCAAAGCCAGTGTTTCTCAATTAGACCAGATTCACAGTGACCATTATCCAGGATAAAGCACTTCCTGAAGACGAAGGAATGGGTGATTATGTACCTTAACGTCCTTTTTTAGCACTTACACCAGTTGGAAATTGCAAATATTTCGGAAGATCGTTCTTCAGAAATTGTTTTCCCACTCCTTTCCATCAAGTCCTGCCATAAAACATGACTAAGTTTATAACTGATTCGTTCCCATTTCCTGTTACATGTCGGTTGCCTCCCAAATCCAGTTTCCTGTTGAGGATTCATAGTGGACGCCCAGCAATTGTGAAGATTTAAGTGACATTTAATCTGAGTGGTTTCCCTTCATTTGTGTCTCCAGGGTGCATTTATGGACAAGGGTATAAATAAAGTTCCACAGGGGGAAGTTAGAGGAGAGGGCTGCTTAGGTCTCTCAGTGCAGTCGGCAGTTCAGACATATTTTCAATCAGGAATGTTCGCCAAGGACACTGAGGTCCAGTGTACAGCACTTTCAGTATATGAAAGCTGAATAAGCATGCTATAAAAGCGCTTAATTAATTTTTTTTTCCATATAGAGTATGAAACAGTGCATGTGCACATGAAACAGCTTTACAGAAGTCCTCGAGACATGAGGAGGAGGAAACCTTGAGAGCAATCGGATTCTCAAGGAAACCCATTCTCTTCTGGGAGACATGGCAGGATTATCATAGAAGGATTATATTCATAAATTCATTAGTCTAAATCATACCGACAGAAAAAATGAAAAAAAAAAAAAAAAGTTCAAGGGTCAGCTCCAGAATTATTGGCACCCTTAGTCCAGTTGAGTAAAATAAAAAAAACCCCACCAATTATGACAACGTTCCTTTGTGTTTAATCTACTCTTTAATTAAAGTGAAAGAAGCACGTAATATATTTATTCCCTTTGTAAGATATGTTTTCCAATAATAAGATTATAAGATTCACTCATTTCAGAATGAGGTTATTTATATTTTTATACATTCTTACTAAGGGTGCCAATAGTTCTGCATCTGATTGTACATGAGTATAAAGCATGTGGACTTTTGTGCATGATGCAAATGATCTTTTTGTGGCTCTTAGGGATTTAAGTAAAGGGAAATCTCTCTCCATTTTTACGCTGCTACCACTCGCTTCCTTCCCCTCCTAAAACTAGTCTTAGCTCTGTCGATAGCAAACTTATGTCCATACACCATGTGATATTCTCATCCTTGCTTCATCTTCTATCCTGATTAAGCCACTTAACCCTGGTCAGGGTCGCCGGGGTTGCAGGAGTCAGTCTCGGCTGACTTGGGGTACACTCTGGGCAGGTCGACAGTCCACCGCAGGGCCGACACGTAGAGACACACAAGCATTCACACTCACGCCAACGGGCAATTTTTAGCCAATCCACCTAATGTACATGTCTTTGGACTGTGGGAGGAAACCGGAGTACCTGGAGGAAGCCCACACGCACACGGGGAGAACATGCAATCTCCGCACAGAAAGGCACCCAGGCTGACCCGAGGATCAAACCCAGGACCTTCTTGCTGTGAGGCGACAGTGCTAACCGCCACGCTGCCCCACTCTGCTCCACTCACATGAAATCCTAGTCTCAGCTCAGACCATGTCAGTTGGGGAAAAGCCTATTGGAAGTTGGTCGCTTGACCTTACAAAGCTCTAATGGTGTGAGCAGGATTAACTGGTGCGTCCTGAGGTCACTGGAACAAAAGTTGACTTTCTATGAACTACCCCTTTCAATGAACCGAGCCGCTTTAATGGCCTACCAGGTACATCTAAGTGTTACTGTTTGTTTTATAGGGTTTGTTGTATGTGCTGGACTGATTGCCTCTCAAAACACCCCATCAAACTTCTGCTGGTGTGTGTAACGACCACAGTGGTGCACGCTAGTTGGATGCTTTCTCGTTCCCATGTCTGTTATGTGTTAATTAGTGAAACAGTTTCTGAGGCTGTGCTGCTCAAAGGCCAAATGTGCTCAGTAAAAAGGATGAAGGAGATGGATAACTCTGAGGAGAGTGGGCTATAAAGCCTGAGACCCTCCTTTTGAGGGCATGTGAGCGTGTGAGAGGAAGGCCAGTAGCTCAAGGCCCTGCCCAACCTCTGTAAGCCAATTAAATGATAAGGTAAAGCTAAAACCAATCAGTATTTGTGGAAATGGTATTTCCCACGGTAGCTGCATAGGCGTACTGTTAATAACACCCCGTCGCTCCTCGAGATCCCGTATTGATTGTTGTGAAAGAGACAGTGCAAAGAATTACCTGAATACAATTCAGGGCTTACTATCTCAGTCAGACGTGGATAAATGGGGACGGATTAGTGTACGGGGATTTGTTTTTTTTTCTCTTTCTCAATAATGTGATTTATTTATTTATTTATTTATTTATTTATTTATTTATTTGAAATAATCATGGCTTAAAAAAAAACCCCAAGCTCTTTTCTAGGTTTGTATTGAAATACTTCGCAGACCGTCCTGTTATATTAGCGTGTCGGTTTTCTACTAACAGTTAAGAACTATTAAAATGTCATGTAAGAAACTCCAGTCACTTCAGTTTTATATCATAAAGATATGGATTATTATAATTATTTATATAACCACACGGTGATTATTAATTCTTGCCATGCAGTATTGGTCATAAAATCAACATATAATTGTTTGCACTTTATTGTTATTAATTAATAAATTACTGAATTATCCACATATTGAGAAACATTTTTGGTAATATTATGTGTGTGTGTGTGGGGGGGGTGTCTAATTTTAGGATATTTGTTTGTTGTTGTTTTTTTTAAACTAGTTCACTTTATTTGCAGTTAAAGAAAATTATAATCTTGTTTGTCCAGTTAAATATGATTAAAAAAAATTGTTTAAAAAATATTGCATGGTTATGCCTTGGTAGTCAGATTTCTTAGGAGGAAATGACATCATGCCCAACATAACTGCGTTCCATTTGTACTAATGGAAAACCAATATGGACGCCTCCAGGAAAACTGCGATTGTGCTTGCTCTTTTGTCCTTTACTGCTGTTTTACCGTGAATCTAATCAAAATATAAGCTGATCTCACCCTGTAAAAAAAACAAAAAAAAAACGTTCAAATTTTAAACTGGAATTTCAATTTCTTTTTATTTGGTTGAGGTTGGGGGTGCCAGATTCGCTTACTACCGGTTAGTCATTAGTTTTTAATTAGCAATACCGCCTGAAAACAAAACATTATGCAGTATTTAGCTCATCAAAACCCCATATCAATATGACCACAGATAAAACTTGGGCGGCGCTGTGCGTATGACTGATTAATTGAGACAAAAAATAGACAGACGTTTAATAAACGGTATAAAACTACAGCTTTCGCTTCCTGTCTAGGCAGGGTGCCGCCATTTTGGATTTATAACTCTGGGTTGGTTAGGATCTCCCGACTTTCCAGTTAAACTTTCTGACTCTGATCTCAGATATCCCGACTACTCCGAGGACGAATGGAACGCAGCATTAATCTTCCTTGTGGTTAAAATAATATCGTGTTTTCAAGTTTAAATTCCACTTCTTCCTTCTTTTTGTAATTCATCACGGCGTGTTTTATCGTGACCAGTCTCCTGCATGGCTCCGCCTGGCTTACCGACTTATTGAATTGTATCGTGTTTGCGATATAATCAGGCAGTATGAGGTATTAACATGAGTTTGCTCCAGTAGCTGGAAGTGATTTTGGTCTTGCTGTCGGACAGAAGAGCTGTAAATCATGAGTGAGACAGACTTAAACAAATGGCTGGCCTTTAAGGAGGTCCTAAATCCAGAGGAAACACTTCTCTCTCTCTCTCTCTCTCTCTCTCTCTCTCTCTCTCTCTCTCTCTCTCTCTCTCTCTCTGTCTCGCTCTCTCTCTCCGTCTCTGTATGTGTGCCATGAGAGCTGCTTTATTCTCTTCCTCTATAGTCCTCGTCCTGGCCTTTGCTCTCTCCAGTGCAGTACAGTAATTAACTTCATATTTCTCACTGTCCGCCACTGCTGTATTTAATATTTCATTATATTAGATTTTATCACTAAAAGGCAGGCACACCACATTGTTTTATCGCTCAGCAAAAGGGCAGCGTGTGCTCAGTGCTGGGAATCTCTTTGATAATGGATGTGCTACAGTGCCTTTTACAAAATGCCCACACTAAAATCTCTCATTTAAACGGATTTCATTCTGGGGTCATTTTCCTAAATAAATCAGAAACTATTGATGTAGATATAGGAATAGTTCTTAATGATGTAAAACAACAGTTCAGTAACCTTTATAATGGATACTAGAGATGATCAGAAGAATCAACTTGATTGACATAAACAAGGATTTGCTGTGAAGATATCCATTCCTGTCGCTGCTTTTATCCCATGGGTCACTTGTGTATGTTCACATGGCTTCAGCGTCTAGTATAACATGTGCTATCGAACCTGTGAGGTATGAAAAAACATGTCTGGAAGATATAATAACGAAGCAGATGCTCGTAATCCAGTAGTCCGTGTAAAAACACAATTAGGACACAACTGCAGGCGGCGTGAAATGCTTTGAGCGTTTACAGAGTTTTATGTAAACTCTGCCTGATAAACCTTCTTTGATTAAAGAGTAAATGCACAAACTGTGTCGAGCCACGAACTATTATTCATTTATGATAATCAAATTAGGGATAAATAAAAGACTTTTGTATAGCTGTTGATTCCGTAACGTGAAAAGACAAAGCTGCATGCTTTACATAAAGCTTTAAAGCTTTGGTTAAATGCTTAAAGCTCCCTTTACCGTCCTGCATTTATTAACGCATTTTCTGCATGCCTAAATTAAAACCTCTTTGTGTTTGCGGCAACTTTAGCATCCAGATCAATTTTTTGTTAATAGATCCGAGTTGTTTGAAACGTTAAAGAGTAAATGAAGTCAAAGTCTGGACCCTTTCATAGTTTGATTTTTATTTTTATTTTTTTTCTTTCACCTGAGTTGGAGCAGAAGTGCCAGTCTTATTCACAGCTCCACTGAAGTTTTGTTCACCTTTGCTTTCCTGTCCCCTTACCAATAAAAAGAGCTGAGTCCAACCTTCATAGAAAATCGCCTCCATTTCATTTTGTCTCGGCGTCTCAACACCAGCCAATATCCCCTGTATTGCAGTGGGAAAGACCGGGCTTTTGGGCTCAGGCATGTTTGATCCGCTGGGCGAATAAACCTATTATACATCCAACACATCATATCACCAATCTCCCTCTTTGTTCCTGGGAACAAATTCTTGTTGATCTTTTTCTTACATGTTGACCATCATTTCAGCTTCGTGAAAATTCTTTTGCTTTGCTGTTGTTTGCTTTTTGGTAGATTCAATATTCATTCTTCACCGCCTGACTTCAGCAGTCTTAATAACTGGAAAGAGGACAGCAAGACTTCTGGCTCATACCAGAGGCTTTTATTCTATGCTGTTTAAATCCTTGCCATAGATGGTTCTGGCTCTGAGATAGCTACACTCAGAATTAGAAAGCAGTCTGCTTCTCAGAAAAATTTCTGGGTTTTATTTTTTATTTATTTATTTATTTTTTTTGGTTTCAGGCTTGACCTAGTCAGTAAAAGCTATGCAGACTCAACCAGAGCAAAACACATGACTGACAGTGACACTTTCTCACCATAGCCTCCTATTAGATGAGCCGGACGCACACTGTGATGTGTTCTCTAACTGGTTCACGGGGCTCATTATCTTACGCCGCATGTTCACGTCAAGTCTTACGCGGTGTGAAATGTTTTAGCTTTATTACAGCTTCGTCCTACTCTAGTAAGCATCATCAAAATTTGGAATGTACGCAAAAATAAAAATGTGCAATATAAAAAAGGAAAATGTGTTTTGATTACAATTGCAGTTGATCCTCGCATTAACGGACTAATTTGGGGGGAGGGGCTGTGTGTTGACATGAATAGTCTGATGATGTGTGGGGTGTGTGTGTGTGTGTGTGTGTGTGTGTGTGTGTGTGTGTGTGTGTTGGGGGGTTAAAATAATGGAAATACAAGGAAAAACACCACTAATAAAAGTGCTCCCCATGTACTGTACACATGACAAGCAGCATAACGGCCAACATAAATAGGTAAGTACATTAAATAGTAATGTAAATAAAGATGTAAATACAATTGTAAATATCATTTCCCTTATGTGTGTTCACAC
>JAQLOM010000032.1:20082261-20096219 GCA_030068315.1 Chrysichthys thysi
GCGGAGCGGCTCCGTGCAGGACGGTTGCCTGCCATCCTGACAGTGCTGTACATTACACTTAATAAAACCAGTTTTTCACAGTACCTCGGGTTTTATGTGTGCTTCAAGAGCTAATTTTATTTCAAAAGCATGTCTTCTACGGGAAAAGACTCCTGGGTAGGCTAGGCTAAGCTAGGCTAAGCTGGGCTGAGATTCCTAAGCTAGGGTAAGTGGTTCAACACAGTGGTTTGACATACGATATTTTCGACTTACGATGGGTGTGGTGGAACGCATCTCCATCGTGACTTGAGGACTACCTGTATATTGCTTATACAAATGCTGCATTCCATTTTGCCTCAGAAGTCTGATTTCATAGCCGGGGATGACATCACGCCCAACATAACTGCGTTGCAGTTAAATTGAAATCCGATATGGACGCCTCCAGGAAGACAGCTATTGTGCTTGCTCTTTTGTTCTTTACCGTGGTTTTACTAAAAAGCTAATCAAAATATGTCCTGGGCAAGCTGATCTCACCCTATTAATAATAAAGTTCAGGTTTCCTTTTATGAGTTTTATTTAAATTTCATAAGGTTAGGGACGCCAGGTTTGCTTTCCACTGGTTAGCCATTAGTTATTAACTAGCAATAGCACCTGAAAGCAACACATTATGCAGTAGCACATCCAAACGTATAAATCATATAAATATGACCATTCCAGTTAACACTTCTGATTCTGATCTCAGATATCCCGACTATTCCAAGGACAAACGGAACGCAGCATTAATCTTCCTTGTGGTTAAAATAATATCATGCTTTCAAGTTTAAATTCCACTTCTTCCTTCCTTTTGTAATTCATCACGGCGTGTTTTATCGTGACCAGTCTCCTGCATGGCTCTGCCTGGCTTACCGACTTACTGAATTGTATCATGTTTATGATCTAATCAGGCAGTATGAGGTATTAACATGAGTTTGCTGCAATGGCTGGAAGTGATGTTGGTCTCGCTCTAGGACAGAAGAGCAAAGATAACTACTTAGCTAGGAACATAAGTACAGTGTTTAGGCAGCTGGCTAGCTTAGCTTAGCCAAGGTTTCTAAATAAGGAAGCAGTAATTATGTTACACTTGTATTTAAGGGTGCAGTAGGTGAACTGTCTGGCCAATAATGTTTGTCAAAATGTAAAAAAAAATACAAAATTAAACTACTAAGTTCTTCTTGTTAAAGTTCAATCATTCTTGTCATGCTTTGCAAATGCAGGTCCTTGTGGTCTGGAAGCCTCATCCCATAATTCTAATAATCAGAAGAATACAATTGCTGTAGGATTCCTGAGGAAGACCTGATCTGATTATGAGCCCATGATGATTTAATTAACGAATTGTTAACAGATATTATATCCTTAAATCCCCAGGCATCCATATGTCATATGGAATATGGAACGCTCTCAGCAGTAAGGCTACAGTTGTAAGCAACTCTGCGGCCCTCATGGTCTCGCCCGTCATCTCCGGCAGTAAAGCTGAAATTCTCCCCAAAATTAGACCTTGCTCATTGCCACTAAGGTAACCCCGCTGCTCAGACTGGAGTGATGGATGTTGTCTCACGCTGATTGAAAAAGTTGAGCTGGCGGCGGGAATAGTTTAGCAGCCAGGGCCGGATTGAACGCCGCGTCCCGGCTATTTTTCATCCCCTATTCATTTGCGGTGCTGGAAATGGATATTTCGCCCACTTCATAACTGACGTGTCATCACATTATACACTAAACAGGTGAACGCTCCCCTGTTGTCGCCCCCCTGCTCATTCTTTTAGCACATCCTCTGTGTATGTGTACACCTATCAGTCTGGCTCTGTCTCTTCTTGCACACTGATGCAAAAGGCTAGGTGCTGAGAGGTGCTGGTTATCTTACTTGAACAGATATTAAACTCCTGTGCCCGTGGTGTGATCAGCCGTCATCGCCTGCTTGGGGAACAAACTGCTCCAGAAGGAGTTATCCTCTCGCTCTATCCCCCCTCATTTCCCTGGCTTGTTTTTGCTTCTTTTACATTGCCACTCACCATATGCGACCCAGATTTGAATATCCAACGGCGATAAAGAGGCTATAATTCTAGCCATGGAGGAAAAAAAAGACGAGAGGGAAAAAACAATAGAATTGGATAAGCGTGGTTAATGGGTTTATCGCCTCCTCTCAGGTGGAGGAGCTCAGGAGAGAAGGTGGGAGAAAAGAACGAAGGATAGAGTGCGATAAAGAGTATAATAACTACTTTACGTATGCAGGACCACCAAGGGATGAGTGACGTTTCCACAGTAGGTGATGATGAGCGGCCGATTAGGCCTTGAAGAAAAAAAGTAATCTGAGGGTCACATTAAAAATTCTATTAGAATAATCAGTTTTTGCCCTAAGCAGCAGGCAGCGCATATCCGATGAGACACTCAGATATGTACGGTGTATCTTTCTGGGAAGTAGGCTGAAATGTGTTTCTTGAATTGTTTTAATGGCTATCCCTGTCCTTGCTAAGGGTTCATGAGGAAAATATTTGAATAAACAAATGAGGATGGGTGGCTTATGCTGAGCAAGCTAAAGAATTTTACTTCCGTTTCGGTTTAATCGAGATGACTAAAAAGCCCGATGGGTAAATAATTGTTTGCAACCTTTTTAGGAAGACCCAAGGTGATGAAGGCAACAGGAAACAGACAGAAAGAAAACAGAAGTTTGCCCGACCCCATCATCCGCTTCTGTAGATAGTTTTTGCATGTACACACTTGCAGTGTTTATTAAGGCACTTAGTTGGCTTTCCCCAAGATATAAACCAATTAGGAATGTCAATTAAAGCAACTTTGATTAAGCATTTACTGAGGATGAATGAACACACGAGCAAAGCACTGGGACCAATACGCTCCCATGTTAATAAACATGTCCTGCCATTTTTATCCGTGCTCCCAGCAATACGACAGTGAAAAGCAGCCCCTTGCGATTTTCCACCACGTCCCAGTGATTTGAGCTGAAATAACTGTCCTGAATGCATACAGATTGTTTACCAAAACAGACATTCAACATCAACCAAACAACCAAATGATGACGCGGAGACTAAAGTGTAACTCGGTTTCAGGGGCCGCGACCAGGAAACCCGATGAGGTGGAGCCAGGCAAACCAGCAGACCACACGGTGAAAATCGCCGGAGTCATCGCGGGCATCCTCCTCTTTGTCATCATCTTCCTCGGCATAGTGCTGGTCATGAAAAAAAGGTAAGTCAGGTAGATTTCTAGCTGTGTAGTCTTTCAGTAATGCACGTGTGCTGTTGTAATAGGTGATTCAAAGTACTATAACGTAGTCTGATTCAGATTTTCAAATACTGGATTTGATCAATGAGTCAAGCCTCTTGTAGTGGTTGTGTTTCCAACAGGTCTGAATAAAAGCTAAGCGATTGTGTGTACATCACCACATGAAAGCGAGCCCTAGTGAATCTGCGCTGTTTTTCTCTCGACTCTCAAACATGCCCTTTTGTCAGCTGAAGACAGAATAATTGATTTGATTGCTGCGATAACCGCCATTAAACTGGTTATGGCACCAGTGTAGGACACATGATGAAATATTCATGTTTTTCCTCCACGCCGTACTCCGACAAATGAACATGTATTAATGACCCTGAAACAGGAAATAGGAAAACATTTCTGAAGTTTTATCTCATGCAGTCGAGAAAAAGCAAAGTGAGATAAGAGGGAAAATTTGATGAAAGCTTTTTTTCCCCCCAAAGAGTGGCCTAGGGCACGTTGCTGCAGGGAGGTTTACACTAGCTCTCGTCCTCAGCTGGAGTGCAGAGCCCTTTGAGTTGTGCACAAAAAAGTCTCAGGATGAGAAACTCTGCAAACAGCCCGACGTTTTTACAGAGCAGAGAGCCACTAACACGGACGCTGTGTAAGTAGGCTAGTGACTTTGAATAGTGCAATTTGAAAGAAAGAGCAAGACAGAGAAAATATGTTTTTAATCCCAGTCATTACCTCATCTGAATAAGGATATTCATCTCTATCGATTCCGCTGGCGAGTTTCAGAAAGGCCAGATATTTAAAATGGCATGCCTTCATTTTGCTGACCATGCGAGCCAGCCAATTACATCAAATCGATTATTTGCGTTGGTAGCTTACGTTTTTTTCAGCATAATGAGCTTGGCATGTCTGGTTATAAATTAACGTGACTCGATGGGGTAAGGACTATCATCATGATTAAGACAGACGCCTAATAAACTATACGCGGTATAGTAATTTGATTAGCCGTGGAATATGTGTTCGCTACTCTCACAGCATTTAGAACTACAGTGTTCAAACCAGCAGTGTTTATAATATGTAGGAGATAGCAGGAAAGTATTGAAACCGTTCCTCCTGTTTGTCTGTCTGTCTATTCTCGGGCCCTAATAAAAACAGGGCCCAATTTCCCAAAAGCATCTTATTGTTAAAATGATCTGAACCACTAGACAGAGTCTCCAAGGCTGTACAGCGTTACGGATAATGTTTATGCTTGGACCCTTTTGGGAAATCAAACTCTATCCTAACAGCTTTACCTGTAACTCTGTCTTTCTTGATCTTTCCATCTCTGCTATCTAATGTGACAGCAGCAATTTCGCTTGAGTAACGGCTTCCCAGAGTTCCTTTCGAGTTCCTAGCTCTCTCTTGTGGTGCATCCTTAAGGCCTGAAGAAGTTTATTTGGCAGTAAGCGCCCTTCCCCGCCCGCCTCCTCTCCCCCCTTGAGTCAGTCAGTCAGTCAGTCAGAGGCAGGGATCACGAGCCCTCGCTCCTTACAGCCACTCGAGTAGCTCCTCACTTGTGTCACCATATCAGGTTTTGTTCATTTTCTATTTTTCAGACATTAATCTTTTTTACTTTTTCTTTCCTTCCATTTACATTTCTCCCCTCTCCACCACTGCTTTAATCCTTCCACCACCCCACTCGGCAGAAGAACCTATCACTCCTACACTTATTACCTGTAAGTAACCACTTTGTGAAACGCTTAGTTGCCATGCTTTCTCTCCACCACACCGTTTGATATTCCATGCATGAGACCCAGCGGCTTCCTTCCTCCTTTCAAACTGAAGCACAAGCTTTCTAGTGTTCTTTCTGTTTGGCACTGAACTAACTCATTTTGTCTGAAGGTGTCTGTCGTTCAGGGTCCACTCTGATATCTCAATCTTTTGTGCCATCTAAATGTCATAGTTCCTAATTATGTTCACGTCATACACGAGCACTACCTGTGCTGTATTTTGAAATCCTTTTGTTGCAATGTGGCGTTTGTTATCATGAGACGATTCTGCACTGCTCCAGTTTGAAAGGTGATTTTGCTATTTACTGATACAGCTACAGTTTTTGTCCTCAATGACTAATGAGCGCCTAGTTTTCCCCTTGCTATAATTTGAAGACAAAGGGAAAGCTGTGTGCTACTTAGACCTTAATGCACTGGAATGATGACTAACCTGAAGCCTCTGCCATCCCAGAACCATCATACAGGCACGAACCCAGGCACGGTTGTGTCATCTTGTTGACCTAACCCTATTCTGCATCCCGTCTGTCACCCCGTCGTTATACAGCACTCTGAATTCTTTAAAGCCTCCATTTAACCAAAGCTCATCTCACAGCTTCAGTTGGTTTTCTTCTCTCCATGTTTTTGCTCCGGTTTGTGCATGGCCTTGCTGACAGCATGCAAATCCTTCTTTTGCTTTCTGCTTTAAAAAGCTGCGTTTTCTCTGTTATTAGACTGCGGTCATTAAGACCGTAAGAGCCAGACGTCCCCGTCTAGGCCCAGAGTGAGGCAAGCTGCAGAGGGAGGACGGAGCAGTACAGTCTTGTGCTTTTAACACTTTAACGTCAAGGCTCTGTGCATTTGCATCTGCTTGAGTCATGATTAGATTGTACCACAACGCCAGGCTTTCTTTCTTAGTCGTGCATTAATCTCCTTAACAGTTCCGAAAAGTTTCTCTTTGGTGCGTAATGGTCTTTTAGAAGGAATTCGTCTTGGCTACAGCGTATGGCAGATTGCTAGCTGTCACTGTTGCCCCGAGCTAGTATTTAAATAAGACTCTGCAGAATGTCTACAGGGCCTGTAGCTAATTCCATGATGGAAGGAACAGGTCGATTTTTTTTCTCTTTTTCCTTTCCGTTTTTAGACGTCCCTATATTTAGAGCCGTGGACGTGCTTTAATGTTAGTACATGTCGGTAGAGTCTCCTTCTCCCACCAGGGCCTCTTTATAGCCAAATAGAAAGGTAATAAGAATAGAAAAGCATGTCAGATGTATTTATTCCTTTATTTCCCATCATTTTAAAGCAAATCTGTTCATGCATTTAGCAGCGTCATACAGTGTAGCTGTGTTTGTGATAGTGCTGGCTTTATATGATGTCTGTTTGTTTGCATAATTTACATCCAGCAAAATGTAACAGATTCTAAAGGCAGTGTTAGATGTAGTTTCCTGCTAACAGGCTTTCAATGACCCATGTGGAGATTTTCTAGTTCATAAACGCGCTCGATTGTCTGATTAGAAATCAGTTTGGTCTCAAGTTTACACACAGATGATTAAAAAAATAGGTGTGTAAAAAAAAAAAAAAAAAGATGCACGTTTACACTGATGGCATCTATGGCAGACGTTCACATCCGACTTTGAAACATTTTCTTTAGAACTTTTTGGACTTTTAAGAGACAATTGCAACTCCCTGTGAAGTATGTTTTGTCATTTCTGCGAAACAGTGTGGTGGCGCCGCTTTCTCCATCACTCCCTCTGATAGATGCTGCCACAGATGTGGCATTCATAAAGCCTGTGAGGGGCGGCCTCTGGCAGGATCTCCCTCTCTCGCGCGCTTAACAGGAAAGGCAGGGAGACAGGCCCATTTAACTCAGGCCTGCGACAGAGTGAGCCTCGGTGTGCGCGAGCCTTAATTAAATCCTGCACCGAGAGCTCACGCAGAACAAGAATCAAATTAATTGCAACAAGGGGATGTGCATTTGTCTCATTTGACAGCGGCTGTGTGCTGAAGAGGAGCAGCAGGTAGAGCGAGTGCAGAGGGAAGACGAGGCAATTTGCACCCTCTTACCACGAGCCTGATAGATTGGGGAGCCATCAAGAGTCACCTTTTGTCCAGGTGCCTTGTTCGTTGCCAAGTAACCCTCAATCAGGTTTAGCAGTTCATCCCACTGACCCTTTCTAACAGCGAGGGGATATGATAAGCCAGCTTTTTAACACTTTGTAAATGAGTTGCCAGCGTACAGTAATTTATTCAGTGTGCCCGGCTGAGCAGCAGACACTCCAGCACGGCGCGAAGTTAATTCATTAGTGTTAATTGGTGGATGGGAGCACACCTGGGGATTTACACATCCCATACAGCAGCCGCACTCCCATACGTCCCCCGGGAGGAAATAGACGCATTGCCGAACATTACAGATATTCTCAAAGGTATGCGGTGTGATTTTCAGTTTCTTTGGACGATATAGAAAACTATTATAAAACCCAACCAATGCACTACCGAGCATCAGCAATAGACGGCTTTTTTCCCCCTCTACTAAGGATCAAAAGGCCGTAGAAGCTCTTTATTGAAAGCCACCTTTCAGCAAGAAAATTACTAAGCGAAAAAAAAAGAGGGTATATTCTAAGCTATTCCTAAATAAATGGCAACGGTTGTTTCTGCTATATTACAACCTACACAAATTACACAGTTCTTCAGAAATCAGCACAGAACGAGACCTTTTACATGCTGGAGGTCAGTTGTCAAACTTGCTGCATGTCTGGCTTTTTGAGACGACTCGTGAAAATGTACAAAAGGCCAAATCAGAAGCCACTGAGAGGCCTTCGCAGCTAACCAAGATGTCCTTCATGTTAAAGCTGCGTCCCTGGTGCTTTATGTAAACAGCGCTCAATAAATATTTTCTTTGTTACAGTTTTTTGTATGTGATTGACCGACAGGTTAGAGTGGAGTAAAAGAAAATGTGAAATACTTGCCTCAAAAGCGGGGAACTTTCCAAAGCATACAGGTCTTTGTGGTACTTCGTTGAAAGGTCTTTTCAAATATTGCTGGGTGGTCTAAATTTCGCAAGACTCATTTGGTTGCAAGAACGTCGATTCCTTATGAGGAGTATAATTATATTTCTTATGACGAGTCTATATAATCCATACGTCATGCAACGGTTCCGTGATTTCCCTTTCACCACAGCAATGATTACCCTATTATGATTTAATATTAATAGCACGTCATAATTTAAATGTTTATAGGTACGATGATGCCACGGGAAACATCCACGAAGAACGTTCCTGTTATCACTTACGCTATAGGAGCCATAAACAGTTGCTCAGGATAACTTTAACGTAAAACGCTCGCCATCCGGAAGACTTTCCAGTATCTTGAGACTTGTGTCTGGAGTCCGAAAACACGCTAAATGAACGTCTTTGCTAAGTACACTGACCGGTGTAGGTACTTAGTGTGATGATCACTCAGGCATGCATTAATAAACAGACAGGGCCTTCATCTTTTATTCTGTACATCGGAACAGCTATGTGAATCAGTTCTACATTTGAAAACATGGAGCATGCACTTATTAAGTTCCATTATGCTCAAATGTAACCACTCTCTGTTCTGTACTTTTAACCGCTACAAGGCCGTACATGAAATGCAGTAATACATCCACCGAGAGCTTTGAGATGAGCTTCATAGGGCTGTCACCGACACTAAAGAGAGCACGCTGTAAACACATTTCTAGTTCTAGTTCAAATGTAGAAAAGTGCTTAGCAAGTCCTAACCAGACATTAGTCGCTTTGAGAGTGTATTGGGTTAATATATCAGGACCCTGGACAGATCAGAGAGGCATGAAGGATGTGATACAGGGAAAGACAGAAAGACGGAGAGCATGCAGAGAAAATTGGTCAGCTCTGTGTGTGTGTGTGTGTGTGTGTGGGGGGGGTGTTCAGTAATAATGGATGTTTGGATGAAACTGGATGAAGGAAGCTTCCAGATCTCGACCAAGCAGCTGCCAGTGGTCCGTTATCGGCATAGAACAGTTCAGAAACATGTCCAAAATAATAACTTTATGTTCCTTCCTAAGGGTGAATTAGAGTCCGTTTCATCTTTTGGCTTAAGATCAGGTTCTGATGTCTTGCTGTTTGTTTTTTTTTTATGGATTAAGGTGAAAAAGAGTTTGTGCACACCTAAATGGTTTACCAGTACAGTCGGGAAATGATTAATATTCCAATCATCTTGAGCTCTAATTTTGCGATAGGCATTTCCTCAAGTCAGAAATGCGCAGGCTTTTAAATGAAGTTGGTTGGTGCCAGCTGTCTTTTTGTATGTCTCCGTAAAGCCTCAGTGCTGCCGAATCTTTGCTGTGACAGATTGTTGATGTAAGGTCTTACAAGTGTCTGGTGAGGAGCAGCAGATGTTTTGAAAGAAGATGGTGTGCATCACCTGCAACAGTGTAATTAAGCTGTCAACATGTAATGTCTTAAGGTTCCACTTCCTGTATGATCCTTCATGCATGAGATGCCCATCTGAATCATAATGCAGTTTGATTTTACTTGCTCATCTAAACAGGTAAATTAGAATTGCAAATCGGGTTCAGTCAGTCTATATTAAGGCCAAAAATGACTTTCTTGTTGTTTGTTTGTTTGGGGTTTTTTTTATGATTGGCCGGGAATCGTCTAAGAAATGAAACTGTAAATGCTACACAGATGTTTCGGCTGCAAAAAAGTAAACCGTGGTGTTTATGCCTTACGTACTGAGAAACCTTGAGTGCGGAATATTTTGGTTCTTAATTCCTACATCTTCTTTCCATATTATAAATATTCATGGCGTCAAGACGCTGTTTAAACTTTGCTAGGGTTAATGTGGTAAAGCCTTTGTTATCACGTATTAACCATATGAACATCAAAACAATAGCTTATCATGCTTATCAAGCTATTTAATACGTCACAATCAAAAAAGAAAACAGGCTTTTTTTTCCCCTTTTTTTTTTTTTACCACTTGAGGTAATATTGACCCCTTAAATTCCGTGAACCCATCAGCAGGTCCAGACTTAATTGTGGAAGCATATAGTGGGTTTTCTTTTTTTCCCACTGTGCAATTTCAGCAGTCTTTTAAGATCAGTTCTTGTCACACTGTATGAGTTGATAGCAAAATAATTTTGTGGCCAAACTGTCTACGAGACTGTGCTATAATGTGTTCTCCATGTCATATCATGCAATGATGATCCTTTAATGATAGACCAGCGATTAAAGAAAATTACTATGTTATGCTTACATCATCCATCTGTGTGATCTGGGCTTGTGAAGAAAACACATTTGAAAAGGCAAAGAAGAGACTGTGGAGTGTTTCATGTCCGAGTAAAATAAAGACGTTCATGGAAACATTCTGTCACGGTTCGAGAATCTGCTCTTCGCTTAATGTCCACCTTTCATTTATGTTTCTACACTGCCATTATTGTATTTGTAGCTGTCCTCTGAGTCCGGCGTAATCCTGTACTATCCTTCTTACGGGTTGCTTTTAGACGAGCATCGTGGGAGTCTAAAAGAGATTTTAATCAGACTTTTCGGACACTGCCAGGAACGTGTTGTCGACTGTCTTTGGTTGCGGTGGCAATAAATCAGCCGCCAGTAATCACGTCACATTACTTGTCCTAAAACCACTGACCTCAGCTCATGAATAATTCTTTTAAGATTAGTGACTTCTGTCTGCATTAACAAAATTGCGTTTACTGTGATTATTATTATTATTATTATTATTATTATTATTATTATTATTATTGGCCTATTAACACTGAAACACAGCTAATCCTAAGACTAAGCAACATGAACTAGGCAAGATCATAACATGAACAAGTGTCTGGGTAGACAGACACTGACAAACGACCAAGTGTGTTATATAATCGTAACTTAAATAGTGATGCTCATTAACTCCATTACTCCCTTTGGTCAAAACACCTGTTATGCCCCCTCAGGCCCTCACCAAAAAGCAAAAAAAGCAAAAAAACTGGGGGAGCAATGCTGACTCAGTCCAGTCCAGCTCCGTCTGCTTAGCTTTATTGATGAGGATTTTGAGAAATTTAATCTATATCCATGGTTTAGTCTTTCACTCTGGAGTGTATTGAGGGAGAAAGTGGATGCAAGTGCAGAATGTTTATTTACAATGAAACACACACAATATGAAGACAAACATTGTCCAGCGCTGTATTCAGCAGTACCGTAACGAGTACCTACATATATCTTTTCTATTAGTCACTGAATAATAAGCTTAGACCCTAAAGGGTTAATTCATGCACAGAAAACCTCCTGCAGTGCCCCTCAAAATATACAAGCTCTCATTATAAGGATTTCTGACAAAAGTGTCATCCTGAAATAACACACAGTGGAAATGTGTCAGAGAAAACCTAAAGGTGACCCCAGCGTGTGTTTGTAGAAGTGCACTTGATGCCATGGTGACAGCTCATCCCAAGCTCCAGTGCGCACGCTGCTCATTTGAAAACCCTTTCATCATCGGCGTACATACTAATAGATCGTTCGTCCTGATAACGCATCATGGTTTTTTGGCTCTGCATGTCGGCTCGGGCCACGCTGGAATTTTATTAACGGCAAAACGCCAAGATGCATGCGTTTCTGCACGTTAACTAGGTATTCATGGTGAAAGTAGGCGATTCTCATCTGTTAGAATTAATCGGCTTTTTCGCAGCCATGTGAATATCCTTCACATAGTAGGCCCGAAATAGTGATGTGCTCTTCAGTGGGTGTTGAGCAGAATGCATTCCGCACATCATTGAGATTATTTTCTCATTCTGTCTTTTCAATCACTACCAACACCTCAAAAAATTAGACGGATTTTTATTTTCTTCAAAGATACAATATTTCTACCAAAGTGTATTTTATAATTATTGATGAAGATACCGTAGCACTCCTGTGCGTAATGCCTCGGCTTTTACCCCCGAGGTCAGAGCACCCCTGCCAGCATCCAGATTTATAGCTGTAAATGATGAAGAAAATGGCTTTCTGTGCACTGGTGGTCTGGACACAGTGCCTTGCTCAAGGGTACATCTGCAGCTCTGCTCTCCAGAGGCCTCAGCCATCATAGCTCCTAACCACGTACGGCAATGGCAGGGGCTTTTATTTATGCTTTTCCTCTCTGAAAAAAAGAAACACACTTCTCTTTAAAAGGATCTTTCAGTGTTTTTCATCTCTTCCACCGTAAACCCTTTCCATGTGCACGGTTTCAAGTCTTCGCTTCAAATGGAAGGGCAGATGGAAAGGAGAAATAGAAAATGGCTCTGGTTGGTTTTGAAAAAAAGAAAGAGAAAGAAAAAAGTGAAATTGAAAGGTTTAGAGAGGAAGTCTGTAGGGACGGTGACAAGCATAAGGTATGCATGGGCAGTAGATGTGTTTTCCCTGCGTCGGGTAAAAGCACAGCAGGATGTTCCAGGGTGGTTTGTGTATTTCAGCTTGTCCTTCCCGTGCCCACTGTTTCAGCATAGTTGGGAGCCACTGAATAAACCCAGATATGTCCCAGCATTATACGCAACGTCCACTTCCATACCTAAAAACCACGAGATGATCACAGTGCATCATGGACTCTTACATGGAGGAGATTCCACCATCTGGATTCCTAGTTGTAGCTGTTGTAGTATTAGCATCACACTTGAAGAGAGACAGGCCCCTGAATGCTGGAACTGTAGCAGGATTGCCAAGGTGCCAAAATGGCTACACGAAAGCATTGCTCATCTGAAGTGATGTGTTTCTCTCTCAGCTGGTGTCAGACTCTTAACGGCCGTCTCCAGCATTGGCTTCTTTCTCAGGATTGATGGCGCCGACTTAGCCACTGAGCACTACCATGTCATCTGTCTTGTGTCAATTTCTTCCCCAACAGCAAGTAACTAAGAAACTGCTTTTTTATTGAATGTCAAAGTTTTCTACAGAGTATCGTTGTGTTTTCAGTGGGAGTCGGAATATCGTCTAGATCCAAGCAATTACTATATCTTTTCCGAGGCATTGTGCACAGCCTTATAGATGGGTTATAACCCATCTACACTTAGTGGAGGCAGTGTAGCATCAGATTTCCAGGCATTGTCCCCATCCCTAAAATTTCATCATCACTTATCGGGAGATCTCTGTAGAGCACTTTCACATTTGTTTTCCATTTCCTCTCTGCTTGTTGTCCTCATTGCACCATGAGACAAAGTGCATTCTGACATTTGCAAGGAAATAGGCTGCTCTCGCTTTTGTCAAATTCCCTGCCGTGTTTTTGAGATAGGGCTTCAATCGCTCCTCCTTCCCAGGTGACTGCATGAAATAGAGACAATTTAAACATCTTCAGGCAAAAATGAATATAATGTTTTGTGGATGTGGTGCCCATGAAGTTTGCACACACACACACGCACACACACAGACACACATCTATATATATATATATACAAGGGAGAATAAAAAGTACAGACATTTAGCAGCTTTAATAGAAGTAACTGTGAGAAATTGAACATGCAAGATGATGCATTTTTCGTATTGTTCAACTAACTAGGTGAGCAATACGTCCTTTACTTCATCATCAGAGGTGAATCTGCAACCGCGCGGCACCAGATCTGGGCTGTAAGGAGGACGTGGAAGAAGTTCGAACCCGAGCCGTTGCACTGTCTCTACTGTCTCTGCTGCTGTATGAGGACGTGCATTGTCTTCGTGCAGCAAGACTGTTCTGGACAGCACTCCTCTTCTTTTGCTGCAAATTGCAGGCTTAAGTTCATTTCACAGGAATTTGCACTGTTCACTGTTTACCCATGCGCTTGGAAATGCTCCAGAATAGATCTTGATCTTCCTGGGGAAGGGCTGAGTGCTCCCTGCAGCATGCCTAATGTACGTTCACGCAGATGAGCAGGGACCCTGGGCATCTTTCTTTGGGTGTTTTTCACAGTCGGTACACAAGTCTCTTTAGTGTCCTGCGTTTTTAGAACTGTGACCTTAAATGCCTACTTTCTGTAAGCTGTTAAGGTCTTAA
>JAQLOM010000032.1:20104344-20117502 GCA_030068315.1 Chrysichthys thysi
TGTGTGTGTGTGTGTGTGTGTGTGTGTGTGTGTGTGTGTGTGTGTGTGTGTGTGTGTGTGTGTGTGTGTGATTTACATGTTACAGAGGTCTTATAGATTGAATCTCTAGTAAAGGGTGGGCCATGAAAAAATAGCCCGCCTCCAATACTGGAGCCACGCTCTTTGGAGGAGAACGTAGCCCCTTACTCTCCATCACTCGCGCCATGTGAAGGTGCATAGATGTGAACGGGGACCACTTTCAGCATCTGTTGTGACTTTTGTTTACGTGAATAAAAACAATCTATTTGCTCGTCCATCTTATCTTGTTATCTTGTTACTTTTCTCGTGGGCTGCCCTGTATAAATGGATGTGCATCTGTATTGCATGCAATGCTTGTCTTTGAAAAAACAAAAAGTTCAGAGACACGTCCAGCATTAATTAGAGGTTAACTCCTAATTCAAAAATACAACCTGCAAAAACTTTGAAGAGAGGAATTGAAGGAGAACAAAGATAAGAGGCGTGAAAGACTTAGCTTAT
The DNA here is from genome assembly GCA_030068315.1 of Chrysichthys thysi. Lineage (NCBI taxonomy): Eukaryota > Metazoa > Chordata > Actinopteri > Siluriformes > Claroteidae > Chrysichthys > Chrysichthys thysi. The sequence goes on from JAQLOM010000032.1 coordinate 20,104,861, forward strand.
GTATGTCCTTAGCAACGATGAGGGTGTGACTTCGTTATTTTTTCTGCGACAGCAAAGAAGCCATGACGTGAATGAATGTAAATCATCATTATGAACTATGATAAACTGACTCACAGCCACAATCAGAATAGATAATTATCATGGCGTGAAAAAAATAAGCATAATCGCCTTCGTTGAGAGCCTGGAGAAATTGAGTTTGACACCTGTTTTAAGACTTGTTTTAAGATGTGCATTGTTCTTCCTTTTTTTTTCTTCTTTTTTTTTTTTTGCACCAACCTGTGTTCTGTTTAATTGCATTTCTAACTGTCATATGCTCTCCTGCTGATTTCTATTCTGCTTTCACCTTCCCACTCTTTCTCTTCTTTATAACCTCCGAACATCTGCACGGGTTTTGAGCAGACCCCTTTGTGCCAACTGCTATCTTAGGTGAGACAACGTTCAACTTCTTGTTTCTCCAATACCTAGCTTTCTGTCATGTGAGCTGTTACATGTGCATTCTTGTGATAGTTTTGAAGAGACACATCAGGATAATGGTCAGTAAACAAGAGAGAGAGAGAGAGAGAGAGAGAGGAAAGGATTAGAGAGATTTCTTCTTTTTTGTTACTGATGATGGCTTCCTCACATCCATACCTGCCTGCTTTCCTCTTCTCTGTGAGGCGAGGGTCTTTTTCTCCCCGAGCTCAGGTTGGCTTCACCCCATCCCATCCGCATTCCGTGTCGTGCGTGTGACGTCACGTATGTCTATGACCTCTCATGTGCATGGACAGATAATGTGGACTGGATGAGGGGGGGTGACAGTGTGGTGCAGTAATCAAACGAACAAGCGCATAAAGAAAACAACAGCCCACGGCCATCCAGACGTCTCTTAATGACAGTGCAAAAACTTTTTTAAAAAGCCCAGATAGCGCAGTTGGAAGAAATGACTTCGATGTTGGGCGTCTCATACGCATACGTATAAGATGATACGGGGGGGGGGGGATGAATTTGTGTTAAGCTAAACTCAACACTGTCGTTCACAATGTGTCATCAAATCCGACATTTGGCACAAATCCACTATGCTAGAAGAGGACTTGCTTTTGCAGGGTAGCTTTCTAAACATTGATTATTATTTTTTTTTGACTCAGTATGCATTAATCATTAATTTGGCCAAGCAGTTCTTGTGTCACAGCAAGGCAACACTTGATTGTTGTTTCTGTATTTAAATGGTAGGTCAACCCAGCCAGCATTTCAGAACAGGCTCCTTCTATGGACAAGAGTCAAAATATGTCTAGGTGCTCTTGTTTCAACTATCTTGTTGCTTACACCCTGTTTCCTTTCTCTTCTCCTTTTTTTCTTCACATTTAACCTGTTATGTATCCTCTTAAAAAGTGCCAATTAATGGTAAGTTGCCAGTCTGCCCTGTGTTTTTTGGGGGTGGAGATGTATGTGGGTCATGCCGAAGGGACCTTCTCCCCCAAACTGTGTTGCCTCGCATGGCCTTGCGTAGCATCTCGCCCTCCCCTGTCCACCTGTGCAGCCATTAGTTAGCATGGCCGTCACCCGTGGGCGTCCTCTTCATGCATACGTGGACGATGTGACATCCCCCCCTCCCACCTGCACCCTATTATTCAACTCTTTGGTTTCACTCCCACACCCCAGTCACTTTGTTGTGAAGGTGTTTCATCTGACATTGACATTGTCATTGTAACTGCCAAGGTCACCCTCTTTTTCACCATGTGTCATGGAGATCCACAGACGCGCGCCATTTTCACCATCTGTGCAGCCATTTTGCCATTGATCGAACTCTGCATAGCAAGTTTGCATAGAGAACTGAGCTGAGCAGGTAGCATATCAGAAGAGGATTTTAATATTGTTAAAACTGTGCCGTTTGAATGAACTAGTCAGGTAATCTAGACAACATTTCACTTTCAGTCTGCTCTGTGTATATATGGTGTGATTAGTCATACACGTACAGTACTGTGCAAAGGTCTCAGGCACTCACATTTTTATATGGATGTGGCTCTAGATGGGTTTTTTTTTATGCCTTCCGAACATTCATTTCCCATGAAAATTACATGCTAAAGAAATATATTAGGTAAGAGACCACATTTCACATAAAAACCTAATGGAGGCAACAGCAAGTGTGCGAGGCAAAGTCTCCAGGAGAACTGTATCAGGATCTCCAAGATGTAGGAAAGACATGCCAGCCAGTTTTCCTTATAAAACTAGTGCACCTCAAAGGCTTGATGCTTTTAAAAGTGGTTTGGACACACCAAACATTGACTTTGAGGTTTTATTTGTTTTGGGGTTTTTTTTTAGTTTCTTTTATTGTTGTCGTCGTTGTTGTTTAGTTTTTTTTTTAGTCATGTTTCATTTTGTTATTCTCAAGGACATCTTTGCCTTTCGAAGAAGTTCTTTACATGCACCTAAGACGTTTGCGCAGTACTGTACTTACCGTGATACTAATGCTCATTTCCTCATGTTTATCTCATGTTGTAACTCGATCGTAATAAATAAATAAATAAATAAATAAATAAATTAATTAATTAATTAATTAATTCCTGTATTCATCCATTTCTCTGATGGCTTGTGGGAATTTTGTGAAGAAATGTGCATGTTACTTCAGGCCTGACCACTTCCCTCTGGCCTCTTGCTTTGTAGATGAGAACCACACGATGACCAGCGAGACCAGCAGCCTGGTTCAGTCCCACACTCATTCGTTTAAGAAAAGGGAGGCGGTGGATGTGCCCTACCAGACAGGTCAGCTCCACCCGGCCATCCGCGTGGCAGATCTGCTTCAGCACATCACCCAGATGAAATGTGCTGAGGGCTACGGCTTCAAGGAAGAGTACGAGGTGAGATACTGCCTTTATCTTTCATTTCTTTCTTTTTTTAATCTTAATTTATTATTTTTTTTATCTTTCTTTCTGCAGTCTAATTTAATCTTCTCCTTCCTTCACCCTCCCCTTTGTTTTGGTCTCTTTTTTCCTCCTACCCTGTGTCTCCTATTTGGTTGTTGTGCATGGAGTGCATAAATGTGTTTTCTATCTCTCTAATGGACTTTTCATGAGCTCTTAATATGCAAAAAGCACAAATTTATGTCCTTGCACTTAGTGCCTGTGTCATCGCTCCACTCCCCCAGCTTTGTGTTCATGCTCCTGCAGTTTGTTGACTCCATGCCACCCTGCTTAGCTCTTTAAGGCCCATAGACAGGAATCTGTTTAAGTACCTAGCAACCCCTAAATTATGTTGGTGGAAAAATTAGCTCGTAAATCTAAAAGTCCCCCGTTCACGCTTGCTGGCAGACACACTTGGGGGGATTCAGCGCCTGAGACTGTTTGTTAACAGCTAAGACAGCAGAGAGATGTCTCGGGTGCCAAGCGCCCGAGTTTGAGCCCGCAGACTCTCCTCGTTAAACAAACGGCTCTTTCAGCACACACTCTCATCATCCACTGTCTCAGATGTTTGGATGTGTGCATGCGCTTTCTGTCCATTTCATCTTCCACTTTTCTTCATCCAACGAGAACTGATTCACCTTCAGTGTAGTTCACGCCAACCCACGTTTCATGTTCTTCTCCTCCACCTGCCACTACATTGTTCAATACGAGCAGAATGGAATAAATTTTTCAGCTTAAATACCCCCATTCAGCCCTCGTTCCAGGCTACCCTGAGGGTTCAATTCATTATGGATAAAGATTTTTTTTAGGGCAGAGGTAGCTCAGGAGCTATGCTGTGCAGGTTAAAAACACAGTCTGTAAAATAATTGATGCATCCACCTCCCACTTTCCTCCTTCTTGGTATAAATGTTTTCTTTGTTATCTTCCATTTTGAATGCCCATTAAGCTGGAGAAGAAATAAACCCCACACAAAGTCATTGTAGTGTGCTTTCGTTTGCTGTCTTTGCTCACCTGTCTTAGATCTATACAAGTTAGAGCTGATGAGGTCTAAAACTGAGTACTAAACTCTTCACTTATCTTTTCCCTGATCCATGCTTCTTGTTATTCCATACATTAACATTGGGAAGCTAAATGAGGTAAGCAGACATTTTTGGATGTGATTATAAGTTGTTACAGCTGCTTGCTAGTTGCACTATGACTTGCCAGAACGTTGCCAGCTTAAAACTGTCCAGTAGCCTGTCATTTAGGTCCTGTATGGTGGCTGTAGAGGATGTGGGACACTTTACCATGTACACATACAGCTATCACATGTCTGTAAATTCGATGCAATTAATTATTACAGTATTTTCAAAATAAACGTTTCAAGCTGAAATCACACGGAGCTGAGATCACAAAACGTTTTAATGCTCCCAGTGTAAATCAGGAATTCAGAGATAAAATATATACATTATAATAACCAAATTATGAGGAGGTCTTGCCTCAAGCGGCTTGTGGAATACAGTTCAAGAAAGATACAGTTGTATGAAACAGCCTTGCTTATGGACCTTTTTGTCATTTGTGCTAATGCTTATCATGCCACTTTGTTTCTGGACACCCTGTCATGCTTTGCTAGGAAGATCCACTGCAACCATACATGCTAACAGCTGTACATGCTAACCATGCCATACCAGCATGCGGGAGGTTGTGAATGTTCAGGATGTCCTCTTTTGCAGAGTGTCATTTACTGGGACAATTGGCACGGAGTTTAAGTTAAATTTGATCGTCCAGCCACAAATGTGATTACAGTTATTTTATTAATTTTTATTATTTTTTTTTTTTTTACTGGTTGACGTACTGCTTAGCATAAATATTCATTTCAATTCAAACAAGGTCATCGTTTGTGACATGAGCTGATCCAGTCAGCTACTTAACATTAAAGTAGCTAACTGAATCACGAGCATGCTATCTATAGTAATTCATGAATTATTAGACTGTGTAGTTAAATCAAGCTAACTAACGTTCATCCGTTCCTCTTGGAGTAATTTCTCCATCCTGGTCAGGATGATGGAATGGAATAAGGCCTGAATGGGCTATCTCAGTCCACTGCAACAGACCCTGCACACACACACACATTCACACGCTCATTCACACCTAGGGGCAGTTTAGTTTAGCCAGATAACATTTGTATAACGGATACATTGATTTAAAGCAGGCGTTAACATCAGATCATTTTTCTAGTGATGTCAACTGATCAACTTTGCACCTAGCTAATGAAATTTAACTTAAACTCCACCTTGTTTACTCAGGAGCCACTGTCACTCAGCAAAATCAGGACGTGCACCGGTGTTGAACATGATCAGGTCAAGTAGGACATGTTTGAGGATCAAAATGTGCGTCCAGCTGAAATTCCCTCAAATGCACTGTCAGATGTTTGATTCGCCCTGCATCTCATTTTGAATTTATTATCAGTTCATTAAGTTCATAAAGCAAAATTTGTGTATTTGTAGTACACATTGAATCGTTGGCTTTGTTTTATATTAACACTTCACCACAAATTCAGTAGTGTTTATGAGTAGCTATCTGACATTAGCACCACACTACCTAGCTCTGCAGACCATATAGCTACAAATACATTGCCGTCACATTGCCAACTGACAGTCATAGGTCAGATAGGTGACCATTTATTTTCTCTGGACGTGTCCAAGACGGAGCAGTGATTTTTGGAAGAACAGCAAGAAACAATGCGACAGCGCGGAAGGGTGACGTCTCAGCTGAGATTTTTGCAATTCTTTGCAAATTACGTATGACACAGAGATGTGGCAAATCCAATGATCGCTCCTATGGCCTATCCTATGGGGTGCATAAGCCAATGATTTCCACGTTGGTTTCTACCTGAAATGAATCATTCAATCAATTGTACGTAGCCTGTTGTTGTCAAACGATTGCCCACAAGAAACAAACCGCGAGCAACATGAGTAGTTTGTCTCTTGCTCCTGTGAACATAGAGTTAGAGATCCTTAATTCGATGAAGAAACAGATGTGACTTCAGTATTGTAAAAGAATCAAGGACTTGCATGAACTAAAACGTTGGGTTTGAGTTAGCGCTATGGGTCGGAAGATGTAGATATTTGTGAGAAAATATTTAAGGTACTTTTCAGTGGCAGGAATAGGAGGTACACATTAAAGGTGGTGACACTGATTTGTTAAAAGAAAGCATGTTTCCGTAACAACAAAGGGATTTTGATCCAGGAACATGTCCTACTTAAGGAATCACATTCACCTTTAGGGACGTCTTCTTTCATCAGCTGTTGTGATGTATTTTTATTGTCATTTTATTTCTTTGTTTGCATCGACTTGATACCTTTCGAAAACCCAAAAGCCTTTGTGTTTTGCCAAAGGTACAGGTGCAGATTACAATGCTTTGTCTGTAACAGGTGACTGATTTTTAATAACCAGCCTCCCCCTTAATCCTCCTAGGCAGGGAGACAAAACACACAAAGTTGTGAGACACAACAAGGGTGCTTGTCAAATGCGAGCAAGATTCTGAGTATTATTATCTATTGAAAAGTTGCTCGGAGGCACGGCAGTGATGAATCTGTAATTATTGTTTGTGCTCAGAGTTTGATGTGGTCCCTCGATGCAGCCCTCGGATTTTTCCTGGAGTAATCCAGAGTGAAAAATCACCTGAGTTTTTGAACATGCATACAACTGGTATACATGTTTGGACTCATTATTTTTAGCCCACCAATTAGGTGTTAGCTCATTGACTGAGATGATAAGGCCTAACCAATAGTATTCAGAGGCCTAGAGGGACAGCTGCAGCCTGGAGCTCCCTCTCAGCCATTTTACTTTTTATTCTGTCTCCATCTGCTGCAAGGCTGCACTGGATCTTAATGATTCTGCTCCACAGATTTATACTTACAGTCATTTTTTCCCATGCAGCAAAGTCTGGAAATCATTATTTTCTTAAAAATAAATAAATAAATAAAAATTCAGTCAAGCAAAACTGAGTTTATCCCTCCATTTTGCTCTGACTGTTCTCTATTCAAATGTAGGATTTTTTTTATATATTTATATATATATATATATATTTTTTTTTCCGTGTGGCATATAAAGCATTGTGCATAAAAAAAACCTATTTCACTATTTGTTTGACAGAATTTGTACTTTATAAACAGTCTTTAAGGCATCTGCTCATGCACTTTTGAATATATGAATATCTCTACCGGCTTTTTTTTTCCAGCTGACATGGCACAGTCAGAAGTTCGACACGTGTCTGAACTAGTTCCTCTGTGCTCTCATTATTCTCCCCTACTGCGGTCCCACTGTTGGACTCTGCATCTCATTACCGTCTGCCAAACACACCAAGCATCTAAAGGTGTTCGTCATTCCCCCTCCCTCCACAGGCTCAGAGACGCCACGGCTCGCTGTCACTCACCCGACATGAAAGGACAGCTGTCTCGAAAGACACAAAGCTGCGATGAATAACAAACCGGCATTGCTTTTGAAAATTTAAACTGAGTCTGGGTACAGACACACAGAGAGAGAGAGAGAAAGAGAGAGTTAGAGAGAAAGAGAGAAACAGGGGAGAGAAGCCAAGTCTTCACGTTGTTGTCAGTATGTATTAACCCACCTTCAATGGATGCGTTAGAAGGAAAAGCAATCTGCATTAAATATGCCTGCCCTTCAAAAAGTGTCCCTTTGCAGAAACGGTCAGACTGCCGCTGACCTATCTCAAGGCCCTGCCTGGGCAGCGGAAAGGTCATGCGTTAAACGTCATTCTTTTAATCCAGGAGGAAGGTGTGCCTGTATCCGAGCCTGTTTGCATATTAAGAGCTCATTTCTGAACCCTGCAAACAGCAATAGTGAAGAATTCAATGATCGTTTGCTGTGATCTGTGCATTTTAAGTCACAAGAAAAGGCTTGGCGCCTATAACCAATTCCTAGGTACGTTTGCCATTTAGAACCTGAATAGACATTTCCCTAGGCAATTTCCTAGCTTTTACTTTAACTCAAGTCAAGCCCAATACAAGTCATATAAACTATGTTCACATAAAAAAAAAAAAAAAACGATTTTGACTGCACCCATTCAGCAGGAGACAGGGCTGCAGCATGCCTCCCATCCCCAGGTGCTCCCTCCTGCCTTCTGCTTCCTCTGTGGGGAACTTCAGCAGAAAGCGGGAGTCATCGCTCTGCCGGTGTCATTAACCATGCTGAGGCTGATCAAGGCACTTTGTTCTTCAGACAAATCCAGTGTCATCATCACATTCACAGCCAAAGGATGTTCAGCTTCCCTAACAGAAAGAGCAGTAGTCACTTGCAATCACCAGCAATCATATCAATTGTCTGTGCGGCCGTTTGTGGATAATAATGCATCATTATGCTCTATTTATACCTCAGAGCCGCACTTTATCCAGAGGGAAGCAGGCAGCTGGCACCATTAAGAAGCTACTATGAGCAGACAAGTCTGCGAGCCCGAGCACTCCAACAACCCACCCACCCACCCACCCCCGTTAACAAACTAGATCTGCTTTTGAAGTTTGTCTTCATAATTAGCTTTAATTGTGTTGCTGAGTAGTTTTGAATGGGCAGATTCCCCACACTACATTAATATTTCATCATCGGTTACTGTTCAGAAGAGTGTCGGTTTTAATTCCATTGCCAGCTGCTTTTTTTTATTTATTTTTTAATTTTTTTATTAGTCTTTAATTTCTACAGTTCGAGCCCTTTAGTCGTGTCAGAAAGACAGACAAGCGAGGTTGTTTAGTCTCAGCTACAAACCCCGAGCCGAAGCACCTCTAATAGCCCTAAGTTCTGACACTACTCCCAGGGTTCCTTGCTCCTGTCCCTTGATGTCAAATAATGATGTGAATCTAGTCCGTGCAACTGTCTTCTTTTCCACTGTTTCCGTTTGAAGTCCAACTCAGCCATCATTTAACACGGTAACCTTTGACCCTTTTGTGCCGTCTCTGCTCTTGCTTCTTAACACTTGTCTCTGCCTGTTTTGATTTCTCTCTACAGAGTTTCTTCGAAGGCCAGGCTGCACCCTGGGACTCTGCAAAGAAAGATGAGAACAGGATGAAGAACCGTTACGGAAACATCATTGCATGTACGTAACGATAATCATCTTAATTTGGTCTCGCTATCAGCATGCTTTGGTGTGATGCAGAGCGTAGCTCACTGGGCTTCCTGTTATGTGTAATTGCGTCTTTGATTCTATTCCCATCCTTTTGCCTTATCATCGGGATTCTCCCTCAGACTGATCCGTGCGTATGTCGATTCATACACATAACCATCCGTAGAAAGTGGAAGAATTATCAGGATGTTGTTCAAGATGAGACCTTAGTGCCAGTTCCCTTCACCGGAGTTTTCCATCAGTCACCTTTCCCACTTCTACCGCACTCATTATAAACCGTTCCTCCCTCTGAGAGGAAACAGCTCGCTCAGTTTGGCTCCACACACTTCCTGTTTCTGGCTAATGAGGCACCAGCCAATCCCAGGCGAGCGTGAGCCCTAGGCCATGTTAGACCTGATAGAGAGAGCGCTCCCAAAGGACTGGCAGAGTTGCATAGTGGAAATCCTTCACAACAACTTAGTATCTCCTGTACGAGTAGGAAGGAAAAGCTGCAGCACATGGACTGGTTTCAGTTAGTCAGGGCGACAGATGCTTATTTCACAGTGTTAAGTTATATGTGTCATTGTCTGCTGATGTAAAGTGGCAATGCCATTGCAAATACCGTGAGATTTCATAAGGGCTGCAAGTTTATAAGCTAAAACAAACATTTCTGTTGATGAAATTCATCTCGATATTTTTAGTACTTATATAACATGTGCAATATTATCTGCTGGAGTTACAGACGCACACACAAACCTACTGCTTGAAATCGTCTTTCCCTTTAATCCTTTTTTATTACAAGCTCATGTCCTACAATAATGAGCATTAATGACTTGTTTTCATTTCTCACACGCTTTCTTTTTTTCCCAGATGACCACTCTCGTGTCCGACTGCAGGCTATAGAGGGGGAGCAGAGCTCAGATTATATTAATGCAAATTACATTGATGTAAGTATGGATACTTGCCAAGGCTTACACACAGAGGTCAGTGTGTATGGTCATGGGGTTCATGTGTAGATGTGATTCATCACTGATCCAAACATTGTTGACAGATTTAGCATAGATTTTCCAGCACTGATTTCAAAGCCTATTATTACTTGAGCTCTTAGCTAGGCCAATTAAGGGAACAGTAATTTAGTCTAGTTGACACAAGCCAAGTATAAGTTTCTAACTCTCTGACGTGGAGGTGTTCTGGATCTGACAGACATGAAGCGGATAAAGATGAGCTTTTTTTTTTTTTTTGCATACGTTAAGCTTTAATTTCAGAATTGGAGATTAGTCCAAAATGCATCCTGAGCTCAAGAGAATTTTGTAATAATTTGAATAAACAAGGATGATGCCAGCTATTAATACTAACTCCATATTAATCTATTAATCTTCTCCATAACCGAAGCTACTGTGATTGTTCAGAAGTGCAGGTCACCACCACTTTATACGAGGGAGAATCAAAAAGAAAAGGCAAAATACATTTAGCGGCTTTAGTAGAAGTAACTATAAGAAACTGAACATAATACTTTTCTACATAGTCCCTGTGCGAGACGACGCATTTGTCATATCGTTCAACTAGCTTCTGTATTCTTGCACAAAAGAAGATTTTCTGTTGCTCCCAAAGCCAGGTGAGCACCGCTTCCTTTACTTCATCATCAGAGGTGAATCTGCAACCGCCCAGCGCCTCCTTCAGTGAACTGAAGATATGATAATCACTCAGCTCCAGATCCGGGCTGTAAGGAGGACGTGGAAGACGTCGGAACCCGAGCCGTTGCACTGCCTCTACTGTCTCTGCTGCTATATGAGGACACGCGCTGTCATGGTGCAGCAAGACTGTTTTGGACAGCATTCCATTTCTTTTGCTGTGAATTGCAGGTTGAAGTTCATTTCACAGCAATGCACAGTCATTTGCTCTGTTCACTGTTTACCCATGCGCTTGGAAATGCACCCAGAATAGGAACCTTCTTGTCCCAAAAGAATGGCAACATGAGTTTCTTGGTGGAGGGCTGAATTAAATTTCTTCTTCACTGGAGAAGATGAATGTCTCCACTCCATGCTTTGTCATTTACTCTCTGGGTTATCACATGATTTAAAATTTGCCTTTACTTTTTGATTTTTCCTTGTAGTAACAGTCAGTAAGGGCCTGTCTAAAAGTGCATGACATGGACAGCTATGTAATGTTCTACCAAGACCCTTTCAAGACTCCTTGCATCTCCATCCTCTCCACCCTCTACGCTCCAGAGCAAATTGGGTTCCCCCAATGTCAAATTCCTTCCGATGCCACTGCATACATGCATCCTCTTCTGTAACCCTATGTGTTGTCAGGTGTGTGGTGGAAACGGTGGCGTAAAAATCACCAGGGAGAAAGTTACCAGTTTGTGGACAAAATTATCTATGATTATTTTTGAATGAAGACTGTAAGTTTAGCAAGAAAGTGCTCGTTTGGTCACAGAATATCTGTCCAGTGGTGCTTTATTCCATTTCACATTTCACATCTTACAGACTTTTAGGGTTGATGTACATTGGTAACACAGGGATGTCGGCTGCCTCAAAAGCCCCAAACCATTTTCTTGCTGGAACCTTCTGTCAAAGTGCTGTCTTTTAAGACAACTGACATGTGCCAGCATAGGCAACAGAGCATCTGTTTCTTTTCCAGACACCGTCATGGTTTTAGCATTTCGAGACAAAGGGGTGGCTAAACATGACTAAACATCCCAGTATATCTATTTTTTCTCTGCTCCAGTATAAAGACCCTCTGTCGTGTCTTTGCTCCCATCAAACAAACACCGTCTAATGAAGTTGGTCTCATGTAGAGTAGCATAGTGCGTTGTCCTCACTCTTTCCATTGGGCTTTGTTTGAAAATAATTTCACTGACAGAGCAAAGTGGTTTCACTTCAAAGGAAGTTGTTTTGAATAATGGAGGCACGCTGTAGTCTCAGGGTTGCTCAGGGGTGCTCTCAGCGTCCGCTCTCGTCGGAGGAGCACGGCGACCTGGAGTGACTTTGAATATTTACTGAACTGTTGTTGATCATTGAGGTTTTTTTTTTTTGTTGTTGCTGTTGTCTTGGGAGTCAAAGGATAAAAAGAATAATCATTGCCACCTGTCCGTGCTTGTCAGTTGGTATGTTTGGTTACCTCCCTGTTGGACCCTGTCCCTGGAAAAAGTTCTTCCTAACATTTACACTTCCAGCTGGAGCTATGGACAAAGTAAATGTTATTTTCACCTCCTGTCAACCACCCACTTCGGATCAACATGCCCTTCCAGCCCGTACACATACTGATCCCCTCCTCTCCTCCCACTCTCTTTTCCATCTCTATTTCCCCTCTTTAGCATGCCTATTCACTTGTCATTAGGACACTTTACGCTTGCCTTCAGACAGATCCGTGGATGCTTGAAGCAGATGGAACAAGCTCTTCACACGCTGAATTATTTACCTGGCCAGCTTTTAGCACACGCCGCGATACGGTCAAGACACTTTGCATCTCAAAGGACGATTAGTGAAAGCATGTCTCGTTGTCAGACACCATTATTATATTGTACATGCTCAAAGGAGCGATACGTGAAGGAGGTTTAATCTTGCGTGTCCGCTCTATTCCAGTTCGTAAAATTGTGCCGTTTCAGCCGTGCTAACAATGTGCAGTTTTGTTTAGTGCATGAAACAAAGGAGTATTGACTTACTATAA
>JAQLOM010000032.1:20128294-20139719 GCA_030068315.1 Chrysichthys thysi
GTGTGTGTGTGTGTGTGTGTGTGTGTGTGTGTGTGTGTGTGTTTGTGTGTGTGTGTGTGTGTGTGTGTGTGTGCGTGCGTGCGTGCGTGTGTATGTGTGTGTTTGTGTCCTTCAGGTTAAGTGCTGCAAGTACTGGCCAGATGACACAGAGATCTACCGGGACATGAAGGTGACACTGATCGAGACACAGCTGCTCTCAGAATATGTCATTCGAACCTTCGCTGTGGAAAAGGTACAGGCTGGGAGTTTGGACATAGAATCTTATTATATTAAAAGGAATGGAAAGAAAAGTAAACAAATACAGCAGACACAAGACAAACCTTTTTTTTGTGGTGGTGTTGTTGTTATTGTTGTTCTTGTTGTTGTTACATCTGTCCAATTTTGCATTAAACTCCTGCTTTTTGTGCAACTATATTCCAGAGGGTCTGTGTAGGTGTGTGACAGTGTGCATGTGTGTGAGTGTGTGAATCACAAGCCTTCTTTCCTCTAGCTGTATTTCACTCCTTCTCATCCTCCCACAAATGCACAAACCTTAAGACACACACACACACACACACACACACACATACACACACTGACACACACAGACACCATAGATGCTTAGAGATGATACTTGTGGGAGTTTGAATGGAGTAGTGTGCCAACAGACCTCACTCTTAAACTCTCTTGGTGTGTGTGTGTGTGTGTGTGTGTGTGTGTGTGTGTGTGTGTGTGTGTGTGTGTGTGTGTGTGCACGCTTGTTTGTTCACTGCAGCGAGGAGCTCATGAGATCAGGGAGATCAGGCAGTTCCATTTCACTGGTTGGCCAGACCACGGAGTACCGTACCACGCTACAGGCCTTCTGGGCTTCATCCGCAGAGTCAAATCCAAGAGCCCAGCTAATGCCGGCCCAATGGTGGTCCACTGCAGGTCAGAAGACAATGATGCCACCATTCGCTCTGTAGCTGTGTGCAGATTTCATACATGCATTTAGACAGTAGATATGAACAGAAATAATTGTGTGTATCATGTTCCTCACAGTTCCATGTACTCTGTATTCCATGTGATTCATTTGTCCTTGAATGTGAAACGGTTTTCTGACACACACTTCCTCGCTCTGGTGTGCAGTGCTGGTGCTGGCCGTACAGGCTGCTTTATCGTCATTGACATCATGTTGGACATGGCCGAGCGCGAGGGTGTGGTGGACATCTATAACTGCGTGCGAGAGCTCCGCTCACGCAGGGTCAACATGGTCCAGACAGAGGTACTGCGGCCAAACAACCTCACGTCAAGCTTACACCACCCTCAAGCTAAACACACACTCAAACATCCATACTGACTCAGAAGTCATAAGATCCAGATACCTCTTCAAACTCCACACACCCACACACACACACACACACACACACACACACACACACACACACACACACACACACCATCCATACTGACTCAGAACGTGAAAGTCCCGGAAACACCCACCTCTGCAAGCTGCAGATGAACTTTGTACAAATCTACAAGTCACTCTGCACAAACGTTATGCTACTTAGTAATTTTTGAGAAACAATGTTGTTTACTCTTGTGTTTGTTTCACTCATTTGGCTTGAGGAGGTAATCCAGGAGACCTTCAGAATAATAAAACAAGCAAGATTCATGTGCAAACACTTTTTTATTTTCCTAAATATTATAATATCCCATGTTGTCCTGGCCAGAGCTACACATACTTATGTGCTTGCTGTGTATCTCACCTTTTAAGTTTCTTGCCCAAACCATGAACAGCTGCCCAGCTACCAACTGATTCCCAAAGATTCCCAGATTCTTTGCAATGAAGACATGTGCTCCTAGTTTCCTCATGTAATCAGTGACGTTTTGTCTTACAAACATGAGTTCATTTTGCTGCTCATGACATAGGTGGAGCAAAAAATGTCACAGTAAATCTTATAGCGTGTAGATTTTGGTATATTGGTAAGCAGTAAAGTCTGCATGTTGCTACATCTGTGTATGCACCAGCTCCGAGGAATTAAATAATGAAAACAAATTAATTTTTTGACAGCATATAAAACTCAGTTATTCTTTAATTAGTTTTGCAAATGGAAGCAGATGGGTAAAAGCAAATAAAAGTAGTGGCAGAAACTACTAAAGTGATTTGTACTCCATATGTACCAGTTTATATTCAACAAATTAGGGACAAATTGCCATTTTCCCAGGGTGTATAAACACCCAGGACATAATTAAACAATTTACTAAATATCCTTAATATTATAAGGTACTGGGAGGAAGAGAAGTTTTCTTCCTGTGAAAAGGGAACAGCAGGTTTTATTCTTGCACTTTTCTATACGAGCCAACTTGGAATCAGTTTGACGGATAATCCGTTCCAAGGACAGGAGAGTCAGCAGTGATGCTGCAGCGGCTTGCCTGAAAGCCACTGACCCTGGTGCCTGGACTTTTGTCAAAAATGACATCTCAAGACATTTTCGCAAATGTCACTTTATGAAAGATTAACGTCAGGCAGGCAGGTCTGAGTGCCTGTAGAGGCGGAAAGGTGGAGGAGTGACTGATGGCTCTGTGTTGGCATCCAAGCTGGCACAGTAGCACCTGGGAATTAGGTTTTATCAAGCTAGTAATAATGATACTAGAAAATACAGCTGAATCTGATTTGTAATGTATAGTAATATATTACTGAAATATTATTATGAATAGTTGTATTTTAATTTACACAACAGTTATTTCTAGTTCTCTGATTTAACTGAATAAGCAGTGCTCCATGTGATTTAACCCTTTATAGGGCACTAATTGAAATACCTGGAAATTCAAAATTTCATCCCTAGAGTGTTAATGGAGGATATTAAAAGACTTTATTTTACAAGAAATCTTTTTCATTTTTATGTTGAAAATCAAGGTCAATAGAGTTACCATATATGGCCATTGTGGAGTTCATCTTTGCCAAAAGCTATATACACAGAGGGGCCCAAAAAATATATACACATTTCAGCAGTGGTTATCTGTGCCCATTTTTAAAAATCCAAAGTGATTTATGGCATCAGTGTGTAGAGATGTGAGAGCAGTGTGTAGAGCGTGGAGAGACGTGGAGAGACATGCATACAGTAATACAGCTTTTATACAGATATTTATAATGCCGAAGTGGGCATACATTTTATGGGCCCCTCTCTACGTGTGTGTGTGTGTGTGTGTACAGTTGAACCTCACATTAACGGACTAATTGGGGGAGAGGTTGTACTTGAATAGTCTGATGATTGGGGTGGGGTTAAATTAGTAGAAATACAAGGAAAACACCACTAAGGTCCATAAAAGTGCTACCCAAGTACTGTACACATGACAAGCAGCATAATGACCAACATAAATAGGTGCTGGGGTGCATTGAGAAAACATCGAGGTGAAAAACACCAAATAATTGCCGAAAAAACAGTATAGCTTCACAACAACCACAGCTCAACCGACGCTTGTAAACAACTAGTAGCACACACGCCATGGCCGCCTAATGGACAATTGCTGAATTACTTTTACTTTTCACACCCGGGATTTTTAAACTTTCGTACCAGACATTCTGGCTAATGGATTATGTAGCGGATTTTGTCCGTTGCATCCGATATCCGTTAATGCGGTGTCTGTATATGAGAGGATCAACTATGTGTGGGTGTGTGTGTGTGTGTGTGTGTGTGTGTGTATGTATGTGTGTGTATATATATATATATATATATATATATACACACACACCACATATGTAGTTCTACAACCTCACGGAGAGGCATGGGGACGCCATGATGTATAAATCCATATCATACTCACGATCAGGGCTGGGCAATATATCGATAAATTATCGCTATCGCGATATGACCATTCATTTCGTCAGCCGGCTGAATATCGAGAGTATTGTGATTTCGCAGAAATATCAGCTTTCCATCTGAATTGAGCAGGTAGCTGCAGTGTTTTTACCCCCCATGAATACATCAGTGAAGAGTCTGTGTGAAATAGCATGTGTACAATTAGCTTAATAAACATTAGGCTTGTTATATTACATTCTTATTATCTTCTTTTGTCTCTGAACATGATTTTCATAGCATAATATATATCGTGATTAAATATCGTTATCGTGAAAATGTTGGAAAATATCGTGATACAATTTTTAGGTCATATCGCCCAGCCCTACTCACGATTGTGCTGTTGTACTGAATATCACAGGTAAACCCAGTTATGCTTATAATCAATACAACACCACACTTGCTTGTGTTCTATTGCTGAATTTTATCATTATGTTTTGTTCCTTATATTATTTTTTATATGATATAGTTATTTTTAATTATTATAATGTTTTCATAAATTGTTTTCCTGTGTTTTGGGGTTTTTTTGTTTTTAGGAGCAGTATGTGTTCATCCATGACGCCATCTTGGAGGCGTGTTTGTGTGGCGACACCACCATTCCAGCCAATCAGCTGCGTTCAGTCTACTATGACATGAACCGTCTAGATCCTCAGACCAACTCCAGTCAAATTAAAGAGGAGTTCAGAGTGAGTGTGTTTGTTTGTGTGTTTGACTGCATGTCAGCACCAGTAAGTGAGTATGAAAACATGCTAAATCATATTTATTGGTGGCAGTAATGAACAGTGTGAACGTTGGATTGTGTTGTTACTCAGACTCTGAACATGGTCACGCCGACACTGCGCGTAGAGGACTGCAGCATTGCTCTGCTGCCGAGGAACCATGAGAAGAACCGGTGCATGGACGTGCTACCGCCTGACCGCTGCCTGCCCTTCCTTATCACTATTGATGGCGAGAGCAGCAACTACATCAACGCTGCCCTCATGGATGTATGTACATGATCCCTGCTACAAGCTGCTGCCAAAATAACAGTGGTTCTCAAGTCTGGAAGTCTGATAGAGTTGATGAGACAGCGTTTCCCTTAGGCTTTTTTGTATGTTTAGTCATGTGTGAACAAGACACCTACAGCTTTGACAGTGTGTCACTCTCATGTGTTACATTTAGTTTCCTTTGCATCACATTAATAGTGGCAATGAAAGTGCACTTATTCACCAACAGACGTGAAAAGATTAAAAGGACGCTTTTAATGTAATACTACCCTACCAAAGGGCAAGAAAAAAGAAGTGTGGAATGGAAAATATAAGCACAAAAAGATTTGAGTAGAAAGCAAAGCAAGCCAGTGAGAGAGACATATGGAGAGAGCGAGAGAGAGAGAGCAGTGGACATATCAGATTCCTCGATTCAGCAGTACTCGCTTGTCCATGTGGGACAATAAATTGCACATTCATCCCTATAATAATCACTTGTTGTTTTTTTTTTTTGTTGTTTTTTTTTTTTGTTCTGTTTTTTTCCAGAAAGCCAAAGCAGATCAGTGGGGGGAGCAAACATGATAAATGGGAACTACTTCGCTCAATATGCCATGCACAATTATGTGCTTATTGAGAATGATTAAAAAACAGATGGATTTGATTTATTCCGCTGTCATGCAAATGCATAAAACAAATTCACAACTGTGCGTGTATTCCCCCCCACACCATACGACTTCATCTAGATTGCTTTTATGGAAAATATGTTCAAAGACCAGTAACAGAGCATTTATTTTCATTAGAGCAAATGGAAATGTCAGTAGCAGTAGCAAGGAATAAGGGCATAACAAGCAAAAACATGGGAAATGAAAAGCCTCTTACATCAATTAGCTAACTAAAGACATTTGTATTCTCAGTGTACAGCAAATCCTGCAAGAAATAGTGCTGACACCCTCTCTTTTTCCTCACACGCACTCTCATTTTATTCACATTCTCCTCCTTTTCTGTCTCCGGATCATTCGACAGAGCTACAAGCAACCATCTGCTTTCATCGTTACCCAGCATCCTTTGCCCAACACTGTAAAAGACTTCTGGAGGCTGGTCCTGGACTACCACTGCACATCTATAGTCATGCTGAACGATGTGGATCCTGCCCAGGTACAGTGCGTCTTTATTTATTTGTTTATTTGTTTATTTGTTTAGCATTTCTCTCTCTCTCTCTCTCTCTCTCTCTCTCTCTCTCTCTCTCTCTCTCGCTTCCTTTCTGTCTTACACACATGAGCAGTTTATTCTAAGTTCATTATGGAAATCTAGCAGGCTAGCCAGGGGACAAGCTGGTCAGGATCAAAGCCCCAACTCACACCTAATCCACACTGCAATGTCAGCGAGAGCCTTCCAGTTTCTACGCCCTCTGCAGCCTGGACACTAATCACTATAAAGAGATTACAGTCCCAGTTACACCTGGTCATTTCATGAGCATGGGAATTAAATCTGGATACATAAAGATGCATTTGGAGCAGATTTGAAGTCTAATGGCTTAGTATTTCATTAAGTCCAAGACACATTTTAGCCACATCGCACACACCTCTCCATGCTACTCCATTTTCCAACTGTAACGTCTTTCAAGACAGGTGAAATTGGTGCATTCGAGAAAATGAAAAAAACATGCAA
The DNA here is from genome assembly GCA_030068315.1 of Chrysichthys thysi. NCBI lineage: Eukaryota > Metazoa > Chordata > Actinopteri > Siluriformes > Claroteidae > Chrysichthys > Chrysichthys thysi. The sequence goes on from JAQLOM010000032.1 coordinate 20,134,746, forward strand.
ATTCCATACAATTTTTCAGGTGTTGACCATCTTTTGCAAAACCCCCAGAACAGGAAGTTGGTGGACAAGTGTTAGAAGCTAATTTGTATAATACTACATGATCCAGCTATCCAATTTCAAGCTGGCTAACCAGAGACACACCGGATTGCACGTGTATGTGTGCACGTGGTGCCTCAGAGGTTGAAAAAGGGGCAACATGAAATGATCAGAACTGGAAGAAGACTGACAAAGTCCATCCACAGCAACAACAATAAAAAAAATGTAGTCAGTGAGAGGCAGGAAATCTTGCACTGAGCAGTGAGTGTTTGGGGAATAGACACTGAGCAATTACACTGAATGGGAAACAGATGCGTGTTAGTGATGTCGAACCGAGTGGACTTCTTGAGCTGAGCATTCAGCGCATGCGCTGTTTTTTTCCCCCTGTTCTTTTATTGTCTTATTTATGTATAAAGATGGCAGCAATGTTCCTTTTGCAGTGTCATTTAATTAAAATGCTTCTCTGAGCTGTTTGCTAGCGTGAATAGTGAGACGGGTGTCTGACCCTCAGCATGAGTGAGGATCCACTGCACTACTGCTTGTTAAATATGTACTGTATGTAATCCAGCGTCTTTATTCGTTCGTCTTCTGCCACTTAATCCTGGTCAGGGTCGCGGGGGGAAGCTGGCGCCAATCCCAGCTGACTTTGGGCAAGAGACAGACAACCATTCACACTCACACCTACGGGCAATTTAGAGCAGCCAATTAGCCTAATCCCCTTTGTGCATGTCTTTGGACTGTGGGAGGAAACCGGAGTCCCGGGAGGAAACCCACGCGAACACGGGGAGAACATGCAAACTCCACACAGAAAGGCACCTGTGCCGAACCCGGGGCTCGAACCCAGGATCTTCTCACTGTGAGGCGACAGCCACCGTGCCGCCCTTGTAATCCAGCGTATCAGTATTAATTGAAACGAAGCACAGACACAGCAAGCACAGTAACCTGAGTGCGGGATGCTTGTAGGGTCTTTTAGTGTCTTTTACACTGTTTTTGTAAAATACGATGTAAAGTGATATTGTTTTGTTCATTAGATGGGTAGAATTTGCGAAGCAATTTCAGCTGTAGTTGCACAAAGAAGAATAATCAGTGGACAAACTGGAGCAAAAAAAAAATGTCATTTGGGAGTCGAAAGCATCGGCTTGTGTTGAGCTGAGCCAAATGATCTGATTCACTGAAGAGAAACTTAGCTTGGCGCTTGAGCAAGAATGACTGCTGGGAAGCATTAGAGGTGTGGTTGCTGGCAGGGAGTTCTGGGAATTGGAGTTCCTTGGAAGAATGGGATTAATTCATGACTTTATCAGGATCCAGTTCACGTGAAATGACCTGACTGTTGTTCCTATATCAGCCAGCCTATAAACTCTAACCCTTGTAATGCCGTTATGTTGGTATCAAACTACAAAATGTTGTTCTCACAGCAAGGGAGCATGCTACATTTGTATTATATTGCTGTAATAAAAGTAAGATTGTGTTGTGATGGAGGCTCATATGCATGTTTTTGTGCAGCTGTGTCCACAGTACTGGCCCGAGAACGGCGTACATAGGCACGGACCCATCCAGGTGGAGTTCGTATCTGCCGATTTAGAGGAGGATATTATTAGCAGGATATTCCGTATCTATAATGCTGCACGGGTATATGCTCATACAAACACACACACACACACACACATGACTGCTAATGTTCATTTGCTTAATGTTTGACTTGTGAGACAGCTGTTGATCTGAATGCTTTGTTATTATTGTCAGCCACAGGATGGGTACCGCATGGTCCAACAGTTTCAGTTCCTGGGCTGGCCCATGTACCGAGACACACCTGTGTCCAAGCGCTCATTCCTGAAATTAATCCGGCAGGTGGACAAGTGGCAGGAGGAATACGACGGGGGAGAGGGACGCACTGTGGTGCACTGCCTGTGAGTCTTTCTTTCGCTCTCTCTTTTTAGCAAATTCTGTCACACAAATCGACTCATTTTTTGGGCAAATTATATCCTGTAAAAACACAAGCTGTAGGAGGTTCGCTGATGTAACTGTGAGGGATTCGACTGTCTGATTTGGAGAGGATACTTATCTGTGCAAGTATCTGAGTAATTTGACAAATTGCCACAGTTTAGCCCGGATGTACCGTACATGGCAGGGTTACACGACAGGCATAACACTCAATACCAGTAATAACACGGTGCACAGTCTCGTCTAATATCCGCTTTAGTGATTACTTTGATTGATTTGAACAAGATTATTATCACAGAGAGGACTGTGTGTTCAGCGAATTACACAAGATCATTTACTTTGTAATTATTGTCGTTGGGTTTTTCAAACTACCGACAGTTGCACTTCGGTACTGGCTTAAAGTCACAAATACAGCTTGAACAGGGCTTTAGAGAGGTTTTTGTATCTGTTTGTCAATGTAAGCACTGTTAATCTAGCAAAATGGGGTTTTTGGGTTTTTTTTAAAGAAATGAATCTATAAATGCCTCGTTCCAAAATGGCTTTTGTTCTGATATGTCACACAGAGTCACGGTGTGCTATAGGAATGGCAGCGTTGTCTTAGGTCATGTGGGGGAGTTACTACATAAATTTAAATCAAACCTCATTCTCCAGATTTAGCCCAAGCCTCTCCCGTGAGTCTTCCCCTCAGGCTGGGCTTTGTGTATGCATGTGGTGGTGTGTGTGTGTGTGTGTGTGCTTGAATGCAATCACACCACTACCTTATCTCGCCTCCCATTTCATAGGGATCAGTATAGTAGGGAGATTCAGTGGCGGCCTGCTTCCCCGAGGCCCTGCCTAGGTAGGAAATGAGATCAGCTTGCTCGAGTGAGAGAGAGAGAGAGAGAGAGAGAGAGAGAGTGTAGCGGTGTGTGTGTGTGTGTGAGAGAGAGAGGGAGAGTGTGTGTGTAGTGTTGTGTGTATGTGCGTGTGAGAGAGAGAGAGTGTGTGAGAGTGAGTGTGTGTAGTGTTGTGTGTGTGTGAGAGAGAAAGAGTGTATAGTGTGTGTGTGCGTGTGTGTGTGTGTGAGAGAGCGAGAGTGTGTAGTGTTGTGTGTGTGTTTGAGAGAGAGAGTGTAATGTTGTGTGTGTGTGTGTGTGTAGTGTGTGTGTGAGAGAGAGAGAATGTGTGTATTGTGTGTGCGTGTGTGTATTGTGTGTGCCTGAATGAGAGAATGTGTGCAGTGTGTGTATGAACGTGTTTGTGTGTGTGTGAGAGAGAGAGTGTGTAGTGTTGTCTGTGTGTGTGTGTGTGTGTGTGTGTGTGTGTGTGAGAGAGAGAGAGTGTAGTGTTGTGTGTGTGTGTGTGAGAGAGAGAGAGAGAGAGAGAGAGAGTGTAGTGTAGTGTTGTGTGTGTGTGTGTGTGTGTGAGAGCGCGAGTGAGTGCGTGTGTGTGTGTGATTGGCTTGTTTGTCTATCTACATATTCATTATTTGTCATTTCTTTCTCTTATCATCAGATATTAAACAATCGTAAATTGTGTATTTATTCGTTCGTTCGTCTGTCTGTCTGTTTATCTCGGTATATAGTTCCTTTGTATCCTTATCAGATTACAGAATGTGTATTTGTTTGTTTGTTTGTTTGTTTAACTGTTCTCCTAACAGAGGCGTGGGCCAGGCAGCGGACGATTCATAATTCATTAATAATATACATCGATAGCGATCATCTCATCTCCACTTCCTCTAGTCTGTGTTGTCATTGGCATAGCGTTTGCGTGAGCGCTCATGTTCCTGTGAGCGTCAGCGTGTGTGTTTCGGCCCTCCCCACGCCGCGTGAATGTCAGCAGCATCCTGTCACACGTCCGCCGCTCGACGAGGAACTGCGCTAGTCCAGGACGCTCTCTGCAACCATGGTAGGAAACTTTCCTGCGCTCTTTTCCTTTTAGGATAACCCGGCGCCTTCCAGATGTTCCACAGGGCGTCCGCCGAAGAAACCCGAGCGCGTGTTGGTAGCGTGTGTAGTTCTCATTTTGTGCATCTGTTGTGTGTGTATTTGCTGGCAGCCCTACAGGAAACGGGTTTGTGTGACAGTGTGTGTTGTAACACTTCCTGTCTAAGCGCTTAACAAACCCATGCAATGGGGTACACAAGTCACGCAGCACTAGCACTGTAAACCGATCGCATCGGATCCCGCGCGCCTTAATGTGGGCGTGGTGTTCAGCCCGTGACGATTTCCTTGGAACAGAAACACATCGAAAGTTTTGGCACGCGAGGAATTCTCGGGCGAAAGTTCAATTTCGCGTTAAGTTGTTGTGTTGTGATGGTACCAGTGCCCCGCACTTCCTGAAAACCTCCTGGGTGAAACGTAGTTTCGAATTTAGAGGAATATAATCCTGAAAGAAAAATCGTCTGAACCAGCTGTGTGACTTTAGGAAGCGTAAATCCAGAGATTTGAGCAAAATTGTTCGTGTAATAACTGTGATTTCGATGTGTTCAGGCGTCCAGGTTGCATTACAGCATTAGAGTGGGACAAGACCTCTCAGCGTCCGTCATTTTTTAGCATCGTAGCGAAACTAAACACGTACGAGCCTCCTTTATCCTGCCCCAATGGGTTGCACTGATGTCAGGAATAAGACTCTCCAGATTTTGCTCTTAAAGAAGAAAAATAATCAACAACGGAGAGATGTGACGAAGCGGCGTTTCTGCCACCATCCTGCAGTTGATTATTTTCCTTTAGTAGCATGCTCCGGGGTGGGTTTTTTTCCCCTCTGATACCACAGGGATTTTCACACAACCACACTGTATATATACAGTCGTCCCCCGCAACATCGCGGTTCGCCTGTCGCGGCTTCACATTGCGGATTTTAAAAATATGACTCGCGGATTTTTTTGGCTTTTGCGGGACTCTGGAATAACAATTTTCATTAAAAAAATGTTCATTCAAACATTAACAGAACATTTCAATCGAAATTACGCAGTATGCACCGTATTTCCTCAGCTAATAAGTGAAAGTTACTGTGTAC